>CAJQUW010002395.1:0-121048 GCA_907163375.1 Prostheceraeus crozeri | reverse complement strand
CGATGTACTGAACAAACCATCCTTCCTCGGTTTGATCCACCTGAAGAGAGAATTGCATTCCTAAGTGAGAAATAGAAGTAAAATGTGAGAGAAATACCAGCGTATTGTATGACGGCTTTCGCTACTAATAGTACAGTATACTGTAGTTTATATCTTTCTTACATGCGCCTGATATCTTCAGTAGCCTAGGCATTCTTGTAGCATACTTGCTCTAACATCATTAATCAACATTAAAGTCGCATTTATCTTTTGTCTAATTTCTGTTTCTGGTGTCCGTATAATGTCATAGAAACCCACTCGCTACAAGGAATTGCGAAAAAAGGAAACCTTCGTGTGATACCTGGGTGCGTGCGAGTATACCGGTACGCAGTGGTACATTACTAAAGATGGGAACCACATGTAGAGTTCACTGTCACCATTAGCCAACTAACTGTGAAATGGTCATGTCTTGTATATTAATACCTACCAGGTATACGGTAGGTACATGAATAATTGTACAGCAGTAACGGGATGTTTGTCTATGGTCAATAGTGTCTATGAGATGCTTCTGAGTCTGACCCGGGCTCTATTAAATCATGACTCACAGACCCGGGTGGTATTAGAGGCCCGGTTCGATTAAATCATGACTCACAGACCCGGGTGGTATTAGAGGCTCAGGTTCTATTAAATCATGACTCACAGACCCGGGTGGTATTAGAGGCTCGGGTTCTATTAAATCATGACTCATAAACCCGGGTACTATTAAATCATGACTCATAAACCCGGTGGTATTAGAGGCACGGTTCTATTAAATCATGACTCACAGACCCGGGTGGTATTAGAGGCTCGGGTTCTATTAAATCATGACTCACAGACCCGGGTGGTATTAGAGGCACGGTTCTATTAAATCATGACTCACAGACCCGGGTGGTATTAGAGGCTCGGGTTCTATTAAATCATGACTCACAGACCCGGGTGAGTAGCTAGAGGCTCGGCGTTCTATTAATCATGACTCACAAGACCCGGCGTTCAGGTTATTAGTGGCCCTCGCGGCCGGTCTATATAAATCATGACTCACAGACCCGGGTGAAGTATTAAGGCTCTGGGTCTATTAAATATGATCACAATGACCCGCGGTTGGTTATTAGAGGCCCGGTTCGATTAAATCATGACTCACAGCCACCCCGTCGGCCGTGCGTTTTTAGAGGCTCAGGTATCTATATAAATCATTGTGACTCACAGACAGCGGGTGCTGTATTTAAAAGAGGCTCGGGCTTCTATTTAAATCAATGACTCACAGACCAGGGTGGTATTAGAGGCTACGTGGTTCCTTCTATTAAATCATGATTCCCCCCCCCCCCCCCCCCCCCCCCCCCCCCCCCCCCCCCCCCCCCCCCCCGACCTCACACAGACCCGAGGTTTACCGGTCATTAGAGGCTTGCGGTTCTAGTATTCATGGTAATCACTTGTACCCGGGTGGTATTAGTGGCTCGGGGGCTATTAAATACATGTCCTCACAGACCCATGGTGGTTCTCACAGAGAGGCTCGGAGTTCTATTCAAATCATTGACTCTCAGACCCAGGTGGCATTAGCAGGCTCGGGTTCTGCATTAAATAATGACTCACAAGACCCGGGTCGGTATTAAGACGGCTCGGGTTCCTAATTATAAATCATGTCTCACCAGTCCCGGGAGGATGTATTTGAAGGCCGGGGGGTGCGGGGTCTATGTAATCACATGGTCTCACTGACCCAGGTGGCATTAGTGGCTCGGGGTCTATTTATAGCATGAATCCACAAGACACCTCTGCGGTGGTTTTGTGACAAGGCTCGGCGTGTGGATTTGAAGCATGTATCTCTGTACCATGAGCGGGTCAGGTGGTGTGGAGAGAGGTTCTTGGTTATGCTGGTCTCACAGACCGCGGTGGGATTATGCATGGGCTCGGGATTCTAATTAAATCATGACTCACATGACCGTGACGAGTGGTATTAGAGGCACGGCCAGTTCTATTAAATCATGACTAATAGACCGGGTGGTATTAGAGGCTCTAGGCCGATTCTATTTATATCAGTGACTCACTGTCCCGGGGGGTATCATAGAGGAAATCGGTGCTGTCTTTGAAAATCATGTACTCAACATGAACCGGGTCGGATTTTAGAGGCTCGCGTAGTTCTATTAAATCTTGACACACAGACCCCGGGGGTATTTAATGAGGTCTCGTGGTGTATATTAAATCATGACCTCAAAGACCCGGTAGGTATTTGCCAACGGCTAAGTGTTTACTATTTAAATCATGACTCACAGACCAGGGTGGTATTAGAGGATCGGGTTCTATTTATATCATGACTCACAGACCCAGGTGGTATTAGATGGACTCGGGTGATATTTAATTTGGACGCACTGACCCGCGCCGTGGTAGGAGAGGCCGCGGTGTACGTATTAAATCAGGACTCATCAGGTCAGGGTGCGGAGGTGTGGCGAGGGCAGCGTTCTATGTTTTTCAGGTTCTTTGAAGTACCCGTGTTGTTTTAAAGCATGTATCCAGAGTACCAGATGTTCTTAGTAATTCAGACTCACAGACCCGGGTGGGTTTAGAGGCTAGGGCGGTCTAGTATAATCATGACTCACAGACCCGGGATGATGATTGTCGTGGATCTGGGGCGTTTTTTATCCATGTCTCATTAACCCAGGTGCGTGAGTCGGCCTCAGGGTCTAGTAAAGAATGACTCCACAGACCCGCGGTGGTAGTTGAGGGCCCTCGGGTTCTATTAAATCATGACTCACAGACCCGGGTGGTATTAGAGGCTCGGGTTCTATTAAATCATGACTCACAGACCCGGGTGGTATTAGAGGCTCGGGTTCTATTAAATCATGACTCATAAACCCGGTGGTATTAGAGGCTCGGGTTCTATTAAATCATGACTCACAGACCCGGGTGGTATTAGAGGCTCGGGTTCTATTAAATCATGACTCACAGACCCGGGTGGTATTAGAGGCTCGGGTTCTATTAAATCATGACTCACAGACCCGGGTGGTATTAGAGGCTCGGGTTCTATTAAATCATGACTCACAGTAAAACGGTACAAAAAAAGACAAAATCCAGAAAACTTCACCGACCACAGACTCTAAGACCCGGGTACTATTAAATCATGACTATGCGGTCTACAATGACAGATAGAAAGGAAGCCAAAAAAAACGCAGGATAGATAACATTTTGACAAGCAGAAAACCCCGCCAGAATGTAAAATGAGATGATTCGGAAAAAAGCGGATGATAATTTTTTGTCTTGCTGAAAACCCCGCCAGAAGACAGAACCACATAGATCTGACAGAAAAAACTACAATCCAGCCCTCCCCCCACCACACCACCCCCACCCCCCCACCACCCCCCCCCCCCCACCCCCCCCCCCCCCCCCCCCCCCCCCCCCCCCCCCCCCCCCCCCCCCCCCCCCCCCCCCAACCCCCACCCCCCCCCCCACCCCCCCCCCCCCCCCCCCCCCCCCCCCCCCCCCCCCCACCCCCCCCCCCCCCCCCCCCCCCCCCACCCCCCCCCCCCCCCCCCCCCCCCCCCCCCCCCCCCCCACCCCCCCCCCCCCCCCCCCCCCCCCCACCCCCCCCCCCCCCCCCCCCACCCCCCCCCCCCCCCCACCCCCCCCCCCCCCCCCCCCCCCCCCCCCCCCCCCCCCCCCCCCCCCCCCCCCCCCCCCCCCCCCACCCCCCCCCCCCCCCCCCCCCCCCCCCCCCCCCCCCCCCCCCCCCCCCCCCCCCCCCCCCCCCCCCCCCCCCCCCCCCCCCCCCCCCCCCCCCCCCCCCCCCCCCCCCCCCCCCCCCCCCCCCCCCCCCCCCCCCCCCCCCCCCCCCCCCCCCCACCCCCCCCCCCCCCCCCCCCCCCCCCCCCCCCCCCCCCCCCCCCCCCCCCCCCCCCCCCCCCCCCCCCCCCCCCCCCCCCCCCCCCCCCCCCCCCCCCCCCCCCCCCCCCCCCCCCCCCCCCCCCCCCCCCCCCCCCCCCCCCCCCCCCCCCCCCCCCCCCCCCCCCCCCCCCCCCCCCCCCCCCCCCCCCCCCCCCCCCCCCCCCCCCCCCCCCCCCCCCCCCCCCCCCCCCCCCCCCCCCCCCCCCCCCCCCCCCCCCCCCCCCCCCCCCCCCCCCCCCCCCCCCCCCCCCCCCCCCCCCCCCCCACCCCCCCCCCCCCCCCCCCCCCCCCCCCCCCCCCCCCCCCCCCCCCCCCCCCCCCCCCCCCCCCCCCCCCCCCCCCCCCCCCCCCCCCCCCCCCACCCCCCCCCCCCCCCCCCCCCCCCCCCCCCCCCCCCCCCCCCCCCCCCCCCCCCCCCCCCCCCCCCCCCCCCCCCCCCCCCCCCCCCCCCCCCCCCCCCCCCCCCCCCCCCCCCCCCCCCCCCCCCCCCCCCCCCCCCCCCCCCCCCCCCCCCCCCCCCCCCCCCCCACCCCCCCCCCCCCCCCCCCCCCACCCCCCCCCCCCCCCCCCCCCCCCCCCCCCCCCCCCCCCCCCCCCCCCCCCCCCCCCACCCCCCCCCCCCCACCCCCCCCCCCCCCCCCCCCCCCCCCCCCCCCCCCCCCCCCCCCCCACCCCCCCCCCCCCCCCCCCCCCCCCCCCCCCCCCCCCCCCCCCCCCCCCCCCCCCCCCCCCCCCCCCCCCCCCCCCCCCCCCCCCCCCCCCCCCCCCCACCCCCCCCCCCCCCCCCCCCCCCCCCCCCCCCCCCCCCCCCCCCCCCCCCCCCCCCCCCCCCCCCCCCCCCCCCCCCCCCCCCCCCCCCCCCCCCCCCCCCCCCCCCCCCCCCCCCCCCCCCACCCCCCCCCCCCACCCCCCCCCCCCCCCCCCCCCCCCCCCCCCCCCCCCCCCCCACCCCCCCCCCCCCCCCCCCCCCCCCCCCCCCCCCCCCCCCCCACCCCCCCCCCCCCCCCCCCCCCCCCCCCCCCCCCCCCCCCCCCCCCCCCCCCCCCCCCCCACCCCCCCCCCCCCCCCCCCCCCCCCCCCCCCCCCCCCCCCCCCCCCCCCCCCCCCCCCCCCCCCCCCCCCCCTCCCCCCCCCCCCCCCCCCCCCCCCCCCCCCCCCCCCCCCCCCCCCCCCACCCCCCCCCCCCCCCCCCCCCCCCCCCCCCCCCCCCCCCCCCCCCCCCCCCCCCCCCCCCCCCCCCCCCCCCCCCCCCCCCCCCCCCCCCCCCCCCCCCCCCCCCCCCCCCCCCCCCCCCCCCCCCCCCAACCCCCCCCCCCCCCCCCCCCCCCCCCCCCCCCCCCCCCCCCCCCCCCCCCCCCCCCCCCCCCCCCCCCCCCCCCCCCCCCCCCCCCCCCCCCCCCCACACCCCCCCCCCCCCCCCCAAAACCCCCCCCCAAACCCACAACCCCCACCAAACCCCCCACCCCCACCCCCCCCACCCACCTTCACCCCCCACCCCCCCCCCACCCCCCCCACCACCCCCCAAACCACAACACACACCCACCCAACACAACACACACACCAAACCCCCCGTTGGACACCCCCCCCCCCCCCCCCCAACCCCCCCCCCCCCCCCCCCCCCCCCCCCCCCCCCCCCCCCCCCCCCCCCCCCCCCCCCCCCCCCCCCCCCCCCCCCCCCCCCCCCCCCCCCCCCCCCCCCCCCCCCCCCCCCCCCCCACCCCCCCCCCCCCCCCCCCCCCCCCCCCCCCCCCCCCCCCCCCCCCCCCCCCCCCCCCCCCCCCCCCCCCCCCCCCCCCCCCCCCCCCCCCCCCCCCCCCCCCCCCCCCCCCCCCCCCCCCCCCCCCCCCCCCCCCCCCCCCCCCCCCCCCCCCCCCCCCCCCCCCCCCCCCCCCCCCCCCCCCCCCCCCCCCCCCCCCCCCCCCCCCCCCCCCCCCCCCCCCCCCCCCCCCCCCCCCCCCCCCCCCCCCCCCCCCCCCCCCCCCCCCCCCCCCCCCCCCCCCCCCCCCCCCCCCCCCCCCCCCCCCCCCCCCCCCCCCCCCCCCCCCCCCCCCCCCCCCCCCCCCCCCCCCCCCCCCCCCCCCCCCCCCCCCCCCCCCCCCCCCCCCCCCCCCCCCCCCCCCCCCCCCCCCCCCCCCCCCCCCCCCCCCCCCACCCCCCCCCCCCCCCCCCCCCCCCCCCCCCCCCCCCCCCCCCCCCCCCCCCCCCCCCCCCCCCCCCCCCCCCCCCCCCCCCCCCCCCCCCCCCCCCCCCCCCCCCCCCCCCCCCCCCCCCCCCCCCCCCCCCCCCCCCCCCCCCCCCCCCCCCCCCCCCCCCCCCCCCCCCCCCCCCCCCCCCCCCCCCCCCCCCCCCCCCCCCCCCCCCCCCCCCCCCCCCCCCCCCCCCCCCCCCCCCCCCCCCCCCCCCCCCCCCCCCCCCCCCCCCCCCCCCCCCCCCCCCCCCCCCCCCCCCCCCCCCCCCCCCCCCCCCCCCCCCCCCCCCCCCCCCACCCCCCCCCCCCCCCCCCCCCCCCCCCCCCCCCCCCCCCCCCCCCCCCCCCCCCCCCCCCCCCCCCCCCCCCCCCCCCCCCCCCCCCCCCCCCCCCCCCCCCCCCCCCCCCCCCCCCCCCCCCCCCCCCCCCCCCCCCCCCCCCCCCCCCCCCCCCCCCCCCCCCCCCCCCCCCCCCCCCCCCCCCCCCCCCCCCCCCCCCCCCCCCCCCCCCCCCCCCCCCCCCCCCCCCCCCCCCCCCCCCCCCCCCCCCCCCCCCCCCCCCCCCCCCCCCCCCCCCCCCCCCCCCCCCCCCCCCCCCCCCCCCCCCCCCCCCCCCCCCCCCCCCCCCCCCCCCCCCCCCCCCCCCCCCCCCCCCCCCCCCCCCCCCCCCCCCCCCCCCCCCCCCCCCCCCCCCCCCCCCCCCCCCCCCCCCCCCCCCCCCCCCCCCCCCCCCCCCCCCCCCCCCCCCCCCCCCCCCCCCCCCCCCCCCCCCCCCCCCCCCCCCCCCCCCCCCCCCCCCCCCCCCCCCCCCCCCCCCCCCCCCCCCCCCCCCCCCCCCCCCCCCCCCCCCCCCCCCCCCCCCCCCCCCCCCCCCCCCCCCCCCCCCCCCCCCCCCCCCCCCCCCCCCCCCCCCCCCCCCCCCCCCCCCCCCCCCCCCCCCCCCCCCCCCCCCCCCCCCCCCCCCCCCCCCCCCCCCCCCCCCCCCCCCCCCCCCCCCCCCCCCCCCCCCCCCCCCCCCCCCCCCCCCCCCCCCCCCCCCCCCCCCCCCCCCCCCCCCCCCCCCCCCCCCCCCCCCCCCCCCCCCCCCCCCCCCCCCCCCCCCCCCCCCCCCCCCCCCCCCCCCCCCCCCCCCCCCCCCCCCCCCCCCCCCCCCCCCCCCCCCCCCCCCCCCCCCCCCCCCCCCCCCCCCCCCCCCCCCCCCCCCCCCCCCCCCCCCCCCCCCCCCCCCCCCCCCCCCCCCCCCCCCCCCCCCCCCCCCCCCCCCCCCCCCCCCCCCCCCCCCCCCCCCCCCCCCCCCCCCCCCCCCCCCCCCCCCCCCCCCCCCCCCCCCCCCCCCCCCCCCCCCCCCCCCCCCCCCCCCCCCCCCCCCCCCCCCCCCCCCCCCCCCCCCCCCCCCCCCCCCCCCCCCCCCCCCCCCCCCCCCCCCCCCCCCCCCCCCCCCCCCCCCCCCCCCCCCCCCCCCCCCCCCCCCCCCCCCCCCCCCCCCCCCCCCCCCCCCCCCCCCCCCCCCCCCCCCCCCCCCCCCCCCCCCCCCCCCCCCCCCCCCCCCCCCCCCCCCCCCCCCCCCCCCCCCCCCCCCCCCCCCCCCCCCCCCCCCCCCCCCCCCCCCCCCCCCCCCCCCCCCCCCCCCCCCCCCCCCCCCCCCCCCCCCCCCCCCCCCCCCCCCCCCCCCCCCCCCCCCCCCCCCCCCCCCCCCCCCCCCCCCCCCCCCCCCCCCCCCCCCCCCCCCCCCCCCCCCCCCCCCCCCCCCCCCCCCCCCCCCCCCCCCCCCCCCCCCCCCCCCCCCCCCCCCCCCCCCCCCCCCCCCCCCCCCCCCCCCCCCCCCCCCCCCCCCCCCCCCCCCCCCCCCCCCCCCCCCCCCCCCCCCCCCCCCCCCCCCCCCCCCCCCCCCCCCCCCCCCCCCCCCCCCCCCCCCCCCCCCCCCCCCCCCCCCCCCCCCCCCCCCCCCCCCCCCCCCCCCCCCCCCCCCCCCCCCCCCCCCCCCCCCCCCCCCCCCCCCCCCCCCCCCCCCCCCCCCCCCCCCCCCCCCCCCCCCCCCCCCCCCCCCCCCCCCCCCCCCCCCCCCCCCCCCCCCCCCCCCCCCCCCCCCCCCCCCCCCCCCCCCCCCCCCCCCCCCCCCCCCCCCCCCCCCCCCCCCCCCCCCCCCCCCCCCCCCCCCCCCCCCCCCCCCCCCCCCCCCCCCCCCCCCCCCCCCCCCCCCCCCCCCCCCCCCCCCCCCCCCCCCCCCCCCCCCCCCCCCCCCCCCCCCCCCCCCCCCCCCCCCCCCCCCCCCCCCCCCCCCCCCCCCCCCCCCCCCCCCCCCCCCCCCCCCCCCCCCCCCCCCCCCCCCCCCCCCCCCCCCCCCCCCCCCCCCCCCCCCCCCCCCCCCCCCCCCCCCCCCCCCCCCCCCCCCCCCCCCCCCCCCCCCCCCCCCCCCCCCCCCCCCCCCCCCCCCCCCCCCCCCCCCCCCCCCCCCCCCCCCCCCCCCCCCCCCCCCCCCCCCCCCCCCCCCCCCCCCCCCCCCCCCCCCCCCCCCCCCCCCCCCCCCCCCCCCCCCCCCCCCCCCCCCCCCCCCCCCCCCCCCCCCCCCCCCCCCCCCCCCCCCCCCCCCCCCCCCCCCCCCCCCCCCCCCCCCCCCCCCCCCCCCCCCCCCCCCCCCCCCCCCCCCCCCCCCCCCCCCCCCCCCCCCCCCCCCCCCCCCCCCCCCCCCCCCCCCCCCCCCCCCCCCCCCCCCCCCCCCCCCCCCCCCCCCCCCCCCCCCCCCCCCCCCCCCCCCCCCCCCCCCCCCCCCCCCCCCCCCCCCCCCCCCCCCCCCCCCCCCCCCCCCCCCCCCCCCCCCCCCCCCCCCCCCCCCCCCCCCCCCCCCCCCCCCCCCCCCCCCCCCCCCCCCCCCCCCCCCCCCCCCCCCCCCCCCCCCCCCCCCCCCCCCCCCCCCCCCCCCCCCCCCCCCCCCCCCCCCCCCCCCCCCCCCCCCCCCCCCCCCCCCCCCCCCCCCCCCCCCCCCCCCCCCCCCCCCCCCCCCCCCCCCCCCCCCCCCCCCCCCCCCCCCCCCCCCCCCCCCCCCCCCCCCCCCCCCCCCCCCCCCCCCCCCCCCCCCCCCCCCCCCCCCCCCCCCCCCCCCCCCCCCCCCCCCCCCCCCCCCCCCCCCCCCCCCCCCCCCCCCCCCCCCCCCCCCCCCCCCCCCCCCCCCCCCCCCCCCCCCCCCCCCCCCCCCCCCCCCCCCCCCCCCCCCCCCCCCCCCCCCCCCCCCCCCCCCCCCCCCCCCCCCCCCCCCCCCCCCCCCCCCCCCCCCCCCCCCCCCCCCCCCCCCCCCCCCCCCCCCCCCCCCCCCCCCCCCCCCCCCCCCCCCCCCCCCCCCCCCCCCCCCCCCCCCCCCCCCCCCCCCCCCCCCCCCCCCCCCCCCCCCCCCCCCCCCCCCCCCCCCCCCCCCCCCCCCCCCCCCCCCCCCCCCCCCCCCCCCCCCCCCCCCCCCCCCCCCCCCCCCCCCCCCCCCCCCCCCCCCCCCCCCCCCCCCCCCCCCCCCCCCCCCCCCCCCCCCCCCCCCCCCCCCCCCCCCCCCCCCCCCCCCCCCCCCCCCCCCCCCCCCCCCCCCCCCCCCCCCCCCCCCCCCCCCCCCCCCCCCCCCCCCCCCCCCCCCCCCCCCCCCCCCCCCCCCCCCCCCCCCCCCCCCCCCCCCCCCCCCCCCCCCCCCCCCCCCCCCCCCCCCCCCCCCCCCCCCCCCCCCCCCCCCCCCCCCCCCCCCCCCCCCCCCCCCCCCCCCCCCCCCCCCCCCCCCCCCCCCCCCCCCCCCCCCCCCCCCCCCCCCCCCCCCCCCCCCCCCCCCCCCCCCCCCCCCCCCCCCCCCCCCCCCCCCCCCCCCCCCCCCCCCCCCCCCCCCCCCCCCCCCCCCCCCCCCCCCCCCCCCCCCCCCCCCCCCCCCCCCCCCCCCCCCCCCCCCCCCCCCCCCCCCCCCCCCCCCCCCCCCCCCCCCCCCCCCCCCCCCCCCCCCCCCCCCCCCCCCCCCCCCCCCCCCCCCCCCCCCCCCCCCCCCCCCCCCCCCCCCCCCCCCCCCCCCCCCCCCCCCCCCCCCCCCCCCCCCCCCCCCCCCCCCCCCCCCCCCCCCCCCCCCCCCCCCCCCCCCCCCCCCCCCCCCCCCCCCCCCCCCCCCCCCCCCCCCCCCCCCCCCCCCCCCCCCCCCCCCCCCCCCCCCCCCCCCCCCCCCCCCCCCCCCCCCCCCCCCCCCCCCCCCCCCCCCCCCCCCCCCCCCCCCCCCCCCCCCCCCCCCCCCCCCCCCCCCCCCCCCCCCCCCCCCCCCCCCCCCCCCCCCCCCCCCCCCCCCCCCCCCCCCCCCCCCCCCCCCCCCCCCCCCCCCCCCCCCCCCCCCTTCCCCCCCCCCCCCCCCCCCCCCCCCCCCCCCCCCCCCCCCCCCCCCCCCCCCCCCCCCCCCCCCCCCCCCCCCATCCCCCCCCCCCCCCCCCCCCCCCCCCCCCCCTTCCCCCCCCCCCCCCCCCCCCCCCTTCCCCCCCCCCCCCCCCCCCCCCCCCCCCCCCCCCCCCCCCCCCCCCCCCCCCCCCCCCCCCCCCCCCCCCCCCCCCCCCCCCCCCCCCCCCCCCCCCCCCCCCCCCCCCCCCCCCCCCCCCCCCCCCCCCCCCCCCCCCCCCCCCCCCCCCCCCCCCCCCCCCCCCCCCCCCCCCCCCCCCCCCCCCCCCCCCCCCCCCCCCCCCCCCCCCCCCCCCCCCCCCCCCCCCCCCCCCCCCCCCCCCCCCCCCCCCCCCCCCCCCCCCCCCCCCCCCCCCCCCCCCCCCCCCCCCCCCCCCCCCCCCCCCCCCCCCCCCCCCCCCCCCCCCCCCCCCCCCCCCCCCCCCCCCCCCCCCCCCCCCCCCCCCCCCCCCCCCCCCCCCCCCCCCCCCCCCCCCCCCCCCCCCCCCCCCCCCCCCCCCCCCCCCCCCCCCCCCCCCCCCCCCCCCCCCCCCCCCCCCCCCCCCCCCCCCCCCCCCCCCCCCCCCCCCCCCCCCCCCCCCCCCCCCCCCCCCCCCCCCCCCCCCCCCCCCCCCCCCCCCCCCCCCCCCCCCCCCCCCCCCCCCCCCCCCCCCCCCCCCCCCCCCCCCCCCCCCCCCCCCCCCCCCCCCCCCCCCCCCCCCCCCCCCCCCCCCCCCCCCCCCCCCCCCCCCCCCCCCCCCCCCCCCCCCCCCCCCCCCCCCCCCCCCCCCCCCCCCCCCCCCCCCCCCCCCCCCCCCCCCCCCCCCCCCCCCCCCCCCCCCCCCCCCCCCCCCCCCCCCCCCCCCCCCCCCCCCCCCCCCCCCCCCCCCCCCCCCCCCCCCCCCCCCCCCCCCCCCCCCCCCCCCCCCCCCCCCCCCCCCCCCCCCCCCCCCCCCCCCCCCCCCCCCCCCCCCCCCCCCCCCCCCCCCCCCCCCCCCCCCCCCCCCCCCCCCCCCCCCCCCCCCCCCCCCCCCCCCCCCCCCCCCCCCCCCCCCCCCCCCCCCCCCCCCCCCCCCCCCCCCCCCCCCCCCCCCCCCCCCCCCCCCCCCCCCCCCCCCCCCACCCCCCCCCCCCCCCCCCCCCACCCCCCCCCCCCCCCCACCTCCTTTTCCTCTCCCCCACACCACCTACCCACGGGCGGGCGGTGGACGTGGAGCGGGTGGGGGGTGGGGGGCGTTGGGGGTGGCTTCCCGATCGTTTCTTCTAAGCTTTCGGCTCGCGTCTTCTCCCTTAATGCCCCCTTCATGGCCTCTGCCTTACCCAGTCGTCCTCACTTCTTGCATCGCCGGCTTGTCTGGTGTTACTCCCCCCCCTATTACAAACCTATCCAACCACTTTTAACACAATCCCCCACCGCATCCAACCCACTGCCCTGACCTTTTTACCATTCTCTTCACTTTAACACCTAACCCACACATCCACCCGCTGTCCCATGCGCGTGATTACAAGTCTGCCCCCCCTTAACAACAACCCAGCCATCCACCCCCCCTCCCCTGTATTAACAACTCTCAAACTTTAACAACAACCGCACCATCCACACCTCTTCCCCGGTAATACACTCTTCTTCACTGTAAACACTAACCCACCATCCGACCCCTCCGCCCCCTTTAATTGACAAACTCTCTGTCATCTCTTAACACAACCCCACCATCCACCCTCTTCCACACCCCCTTTTATTACTAATACGCGTCACTTTAACAACGACCCACCATCCACCACCACCCGTATGACTACTCGTCCCCCTGTAAAAACTCAACCAACCAGTCCAGCCCCTCCCCTTGTATTAACAACTCTTCACTTCACTTTAACACAACCCTACCGAATCCACCCGACTTTCCCCCGGAGTAACAACTCCTATTCAACTTTAACACAACCCACCATCTCACCACCCCCCCCTGTATGACAACTCTTCAATCGTTTACACAACCCCCCCACCACCACCACCCCCCCGGTGACCACAACCCTACAATCCACCACCCCCCTATGTCAACGCGTCCCTTATACACAACCCACCATCCGTCCCGAAACGCCCTTGTGATGTATTCGCGGCAACTTATCACAACCCACTCAGGGTCCCACATGCTTACTACCACCTACCAAGGACACCCATAAGCGCCTACCAACGTTCCAAAAATACAACCCCTTTCCCCCTGGGTACTTCCCCGCCCCATCCTCCCAGACCCACCACCGCCCCCAAATTCAAGCCTTCTGAAGTGAGCAGAACGTGTGTAGAAATGTGATGATTTGGAAAAAGCGATGATAATTTTTTGTCTTGCTGAAAACCCCGGCCATAGTGAAAGAAATGGCTCGGCACTAACAGCTTTTTGACTCCGGGAGCAAAATATCTTGCCTGTGCGTATGTCAACATCAAATTTCTGCTTACAACGGACAATCCCTCGGCATCCAGGTCAATAATCAATCCATAATATTTACTTGTTTCATATGAGTCTCCAATAAAATGTGTTCAGCGAAATTCGGTTAAATTGAGTCTTTAACGAATGCGTCCGATATTTCGCATAATCCAGTTGCCATCAGGTGTTATCCGCTTACTATTCGGTGTGATCAGTATGATGCCAAATCACTACGAAAACTTGCTTGAAATTGATCTCAATCTGCGTGATATTATTCAATCATCTCATTCACACATTATATGCAGCTTAGTCATCTTGTCTTTTCATATCTCTTCTCCAGGTGCTATCAGGTTCGATCCATCTCTGACGCAATAGCATCCCGTTCTCGTTGCACTGTGGGAATTGACCTTTATTCGTGGATAACAACCTGCACTCATTCCAAGTTAAAAAGTGGTCAATAAGTCTGATTTCTGGTTTATTCTTTCATATTCATGAAAACAAATGCTTTTCTAACGATCAGATGTAATACTTAGTCACTGACTAGCACAACCAAGCGTGTGGCAAAGACGAAATTTTGAAAGTAAACATGCCGCGTACTTTGTTTCAGTTACAGTTCCACTTTATTTTAATGTTTTAACCAAGTTCGAACTAAAAATCTGGAATGAAATCGTTGAACACAGGCTATTGAGTCAGTTACAGAGGATATAATCGAAAATGTCAATTATTCAGCTTCGCTTTGTACAACTTATAAAGCCACAGACATCTTTATATTTTGATACCAACTGATTTCTTGTTGTCTAATGACAAGACGCCTACGGACAAATTCGTGAAACGAGCTATGCATGAAAGCCAAAAGCAATCGCATTCCATTCGTGTTAACCAACTGGATGATGATACAAAGTACTTCTAAGAATGACATTAAATATTCTGTATTCATGCAGGTACGAGTGGACGTATGTACCGTAAGGATAATCACAGTTGCAAGTGGGTTACTCACAGGCCGGAGTGGATACAGTTAGACTATCCATAGGCAAGGCGGAGTTCCGGTAGGCTACTTACTGAAAGCACATGCCCATTGCCTATGAAGCTCTGCATCTTCCACTGTATACTACATATTCAAATAACGAAATAACGGAATTGGCACAGTCGTTAAGTGCTTGGCCTAGCGATCTTTCGGCCCATAGGTCGAGCCCCGATAGTGTCATTGGAAGTCGTCATGGAGGGCATCCGGAATGAAAGATCACAACGCTCGAGATTAAATTCTGACTATGTCAGCACCGTCCAAGCCCCCAGTGTAGGGCAGTAGTGACGTCAAAACGTTCATTTTCAACTAACGGAATAATATTCGCTTTGAGGACAAACTGAGCACATGAAAAGTTTTACACAGCAGAATCTTCAATTCTTTGAAACTTATTTTCTAAACAGATCATCCAAGATAATCAGCAAGCCCATTGAATACTGCGCAAAATACGAGACAAGGATTACGCAACACTCTTTCTTGCCAAGTTCAGCCAAGAAAAGCAGACAATGAACATTGCAAAACCGGACTCAAATCAACATCAGATTAGATATCTCTTTGTTCACTGCAGATTATGCGCGACTTGTGTCTCCAACAGCAGTTAGAATATCATAATAGCGTTTCAAAAGGACGTTTCACTACTTATTGTCACGCTTCTAACTAGCACATTCACAGATTTGATTAATGAATATGAAGTTCAAGGGAGCGCAAACTACACGAGAGAGCCCTGAGAACATGCACTACCGTCATCACACAGACGAGTGAGTCGGTGACCACAACAGACATTCGAATCTGGTAGCACTCGCACCGAGCATTTTCAAATGTCACACACTGAAGAACTTCTTTGTGTATGGCCGAAAACGAAGCCGTTTCACGTTATTGATAGTTAAATAGTGATCTGAAGGTTGAGGTTCGTCTTTTACTGCGTGCAAAAGCTCCGAATGAACTGCAAAAATGGCTTCAATAAAGTATCAAGGAAATTGGAGGAGAGCGCACGCTACTTTAGGTGACTGACCTGACTTTAGAAATGACGATTTTTGAAGGCATTGTCATTCTCTGCTTTGTGATGTCATATTAGGGAACTTAATCTCAGTGTTAGAAATCCACAATGAGATTTCATGACCTAAAATGACTTTTCACGAACTTGAATTATCTGATTTTCGTCACTGACAGACAGCCTAACCTAACCCAACCTCATTTTTCCTAAACATCAGGAAATGCATCGGTTATTTAATGATTGATTTTCATGAAGTTTTCTTATCATTCAATAGAAATAGCAGAAATATCTTTATTATCCACAAGTGATAGCAGCAAGCACTTGGATATATACAGCTACAGGCAAGAAAAAGTCAGACATCAAAATGCGATGATAACACAAATGAATATCACTTGAGCGACTTAGAGATGCTCATATTCGCGCATTTATGGGAATATCTGAGAGAGGAACATTAATGATCTTATTCCGAAGAAATCCTCTCAGAGATATTCCTACCCTGCGGATCATAGTGTGGAAATATATAGAAATTGAGTGCCTGGAATTCGAAAACCCACAGACAGTATCGACAAATGTTCAGAAATTGTTGCAAGTTCGCAATCTTTTCTTCTACATGTTTGTTGTGACGAGGATATACGATAGAACGGATAAATTAAAATTTTGAAAATTACAGGAAAACATGAAGTTGGTCGAAATTAAAGATTTCGGTACACCGGCCTAAACAAAACGCTATGTTAAATAATTTGGGTCTTCCCGCCGCTTGGAAAATTGAAAAAATGCATTCTGGTAGCTGTATCTGAAAGCATCCCTGATTGATGCAGACAGACAAATAAGCTTTTAAACTTGTTGGCCACACCTTTATTTGGTTTTTGGTATTTTGATAATGCGCAATCACCTAGACAAAGTTATATTGACGCTCAACACATTTACATGCACGACGCTTCGAATACCTTGCTCAAGTGTGAATGATCCTTTTAGCAATAACTTTCAAATTTATTTATATTTTTAATTATTTATTTATTTGCATATTCAGTACATTTATATTGCGCTGTACCCAAGTGGCTCACCGGGCACAGAAACACTGCTAACAAACAGCAGAAATTGAATGTCACGTGAAGGCATCTGACAAAAGAAAAGTTTTTAACAGGCGTTTAAAAGAATTGAGTGACTAAGCACCATGCATTGTCTGAGGAGGACCATTCCACGCCACTGGAGCAACGTAGATGACTGAATATCCACCAGATAATTTCATGTTCATTTTAGACACTTGTCGAGTCACTTGATGAACGAAAAGAGCGCGAGCGGTAACATATAAACAGTATAGTGGTCAAAAGCAGTCAAATCCTCTATTTTGGAATTCTAATTGAAAGCTGTGACTTAAGGCATTTTGTGTATGAATAAGGCATTCGAAAAGTTTTGTGTTTTATATATAAATACAACAATATTTTGCACATCAATATATCACAGTCAAAATGCCAAAGAAAATGTAAGCTTGATAGCTGTTTAGCAGCCACAAAACATCCGTGCTGCAATCTCCTAAATTAGCTAATGTTTGAAGGGATTGTGCAATGTGTTCTTACATTTCGAACAAATTATTTGAGTGGTGACTTAATACTTTAGCTGTATTACAGACAGTAAGTACGGCAATCAATTTATTACGTACTTAATTTCCGCATGGCTCAGAAATGAGGAATTCTTCTGCGCAAATAAAAAACTGTTGACAGGCACTTCATGTGCTCAAATGATCATTTTTTTAATCTTTCAAAATAAAGGCTTGTTTAAAATAGGTCAATTTTTCTGTGAATTCCACAATTCCTGCAATTGTTTATCAAAGCTACATGTAAAACGACAGAATCACGATCCAAACAGTTGAATAAAACGTTCATGCAAAAAAACAATATTAATCTCCACAAATGTTTTCAAAGGTTGAATGCATCGCAGCTGTTACAGAAATTCCTGATATCTGAGCTGGAGAATGTGTGAAGAGCTCACAGCTTGTAAGTCTCTTGTCATTCTTACAATTTCATGCATTTCTTGTAATTCCTACCATTTCATTTTGCTCCAATTAACTTCTGAACTTTTATCCTATTAATGTGATTGTAGTCTGAAGCTGTCAAAACACAATGTGGCAATTCAAACTGTCTCTTTCCCACACTGTGACTTTCACCTTGGAGGCAGGATTGGAAGTGCTTAGAATGTGTCGAACAGAGGATGTCAGATCAAGCTGATGATATCGCTCCTCTTCACGATATCGTCTCCAATTCAATGATGCTTGTCAGTTTTGTATACTGTAATTTTTTGAATGTAGGATATATCCTCAACCACATGCATCTGAGGCTTTGCAACGATTAATTTTTACGGACTTTAGACAAATTTGGGAGGAGAGTAACCCATAAGTATAGAAAGCTTAAAATCGTTGACGGAATGCTTGTGACTTAAAAAAAGTCAGTTTTATTATGAAGGATACGCCACATTACACTAATTTATTAATATTACTTTATGCTACATAGGTTTTGGTGGGTTTTGTTTACTTGTTAGCGTTTGATCATATCGCTCCGATCTACATTCAAATGAACATGAATTCTCTCATACAACACAAAACAAGTGTCGGGAACAGGCTTGCCAGTTGAGTTGTTGGTCTTATACAG
This sequence comes from Prostheceraeus crozeri, assembly GCA_907163375.1. Classification (NCBI taxonomy): domain Eukaryota; kingdom Metazoa; phylum Platyhelminthes; order Polycladida; family Euryleptidae; genus Prostheceraeus; species Prostheceraeus crozeri. Next base: position 103,525 of record CAJQUW010002395.1, on the reverse strand, counting down.
GCAAAGAGTGAAAGATTATCACCTCTATTCGCATGAAGTTGCGCCGAGATATTGACGTCCACATCTTGCAGTAGACCCAGGTTGAAAATCTACCAACCCAGTACTATGTGGTTCAATGTCTTAATTAATCTAAGTTCACATTACAACGATAAGCAATGTGTGCACTAATTTCACACCAACCTGTGTTCAGCAAATTATGAAAATGATCTATAAGTGAATAATTCATCCAGGATAAATGTCGGTCGGCAGACCCTGGAAAACGTAGCTGCAAAAAGACTCATGAGATAACAGAGCTTCATGCGCTTCCAACCCCCGCACGCTAGTGACCAGGAGGCATGTAGACACTAAATTTAGGGACCATCCGCTTTACCCCGTCGGATGTGTTCATGTTCAGCGGAAATAAAATGGAAGACAGTGAGTGAAACAAACGCTTCAGTTGATAAGAGCACTGAAATCCAAGTGGGCTGGGCTACCTATATGTTATCATATAATGGATATGGAAGATCGATATCCTTAAGTTCTTTAAGAAGTACAGGCATGCATTTTGCAGCCATATAGTCGCAGAAACATATAAAGAAGGTTGTGACAAAGGTCAAGATAATTAATGAAAATAATTGAATGTGCATTTTATTGTTGGAATTCTAAGCATTATTATGAAGTTAGAAGTAAAAAATTGCAGTGTTCAAATATACAATTTCTGTAGGTTGATCGCAGTGTTTCACTCATTAAATACGTGAAAGCATTTAATGAGTGAGTTCGACAGACAATAACTTCGGACAACTTCTCTGCTTAGCAAAATAATTCCAAACGAACCGGAATATCTGCAGCTCTGTAACTTGCAGAAATGAAAACGACATTCAACGTATTCAACGTAACAAAGTGCGTCAAGGTAACAACATTAAAAAAACAAGCTAACGACTGGTTAATTTTTGATGTGCTAAATATGACATGGCTAAAAGAAAATCATTATATCCTAAAATGTCTAGAAATTTAAAAATACTTACTAGAAGGACAAGCAACGGTTCTCCTCTCATGTGGAATGAACTGGTGAGTAAGTCGCTCTTTTCAATATTATGTTTATCACTTATATATTGAAAAGATTCTATTTAACAGTCTGCCCATTCAGATGATAGAAGGACAGGTCTGTTTCCCATCAAAATATCAGATCTAGCTAGCACAGCGGGATTACGCTATCTAAAATCTAACAGGTGTGTGAGAGAAAAATTGTTAAGTTATAAATCATGAGAGAAGAAAAAGAAAAGTAATAAATCATGAGTGATTCATGATTAGCAGCATGGATGTAGGGTACATGTTACAGGATTATATCTTAGCTTCTTGTTTGGAAGTTTACATATCATCGCCATTCGCCAAAAAACAGTACATTATCAGACATTTAGTCTGTAGTGTGTCGAATTTGAGGAATTTCTTATAGTTTATTTGAGGAATTTTTGAGGATTTGAGGAGTAATAAACAAATTTGAGGAATTTGAGGAGTAATCACAGGCCTGATTAATGTGATTGTAGTCTGAAGCTGTCAAAACACAATGTGGCAATTCAAACTGTCTCTCTCCCACACTGTGACTTTCACCTTGGAGGCAGGATGGGAAGTGCCAATTTTCTATTGTAATTATAAGGTTAACCTTATTTCTTTTCGCAATGAATTTCTGCCAACATCCACTTAATAGCGAAGAGAAATAAAGTTTACCATCGTTGTAAAATTGACTCTTTCCGATCCCACTTCAATATGACATCCAGCCAAAAAAAGGCGAATGCGTAAGGTGAAGAGGTATCTATGTAAACAAAAGACCGGCTGTGGAACCTTTGGGGGCAGCACTGTAATCCAAGGGGGCGCCTGTGGAACCTAAGAGATGACAATTTAGGCTAAGGAGGCATCTGAGAAACGAAATGGGCGCTTGTAAAACCTTGTAATGGCCTGGAAGGCAAGAGGGCGAGAGCCGCATCTAAAGAAACATCTGTGGAACCAAAAGATCGGCTGTGGAACCTTTGGAGGCAGCAGTGTAATCCAAGAGGCGACTATGGAGACTTAACGGTGCATATAAAGTGGTTGCAGTTCTTGGATTTAAGAAGATGACAAGAACCAATTTCTTTTTGATCCTCTCAACCCCCTTTCCCCACTACTTCGGCAAAGGGTGGCGAAGCCGGAAGAATCACATCCCCGTATTACCGAAGTACCGTATTAGTCAGCTTTCCAATTCGAGTTACAATAACTGTTGGAAGTTGATGTAGTCTGTACATGCACACAAATAGTCGAAACAGCGACAGTGATACACATCTGGATCATGGAGTGCTCAGGAGAGCTTCTCTCATCAGGAAACGTATCACCATCGATTTTTTGAGCTTTAAACTTCTGCGAAGCTCAATAAAATGTGACAATACAAAATTCAGTACTTAGATAAGGAGTATGTGCTGCTTATCATTTGTATTCTGTAAGAATATAAAATTCCTCTACGGTAAGGATATGGCAAAAATTTACAATCTACGTTCATAGAAAGGAGCAGCGCATACCAATTAGTACATCTTAGTAAAACAGTAGTTGTCGAATGCCTGGTTGATGAAATCATGAGCCAAATGATTGATTTCATCAAAGCATGAACTTGCTGATATCGATCAATTAAAAATAAGATCAGCACAGTCGACTTTCGATATAAGGGATCTCTCGATACAAGCGATGACAACAGCTGGTCCCAAGCTTATACCAAGAGTCGACTGTATATGACCAAAATGCCTCTCGGCGAACTACAGATTTAATATTCTTGGAAAGTCATTGACAATGGACAGTCTACACTGGAGATGTGCAGACCGCAATGACGACCACTTTCAACCCGAAACCGAGCCCGAACCCGACCCGCTTATTTCACTTTCATGCAACATCCTGAGCAAAACCGAAAATGCAGATAGGAAATACAATTTTAGTTGCTCAGTTTACTGCTAGGGTCTTCATGTATGGCATGGTTTCTATATGTGAAGTTTTTTCATCGTAATGTGTGCATGCATTATACTGAAATGGCACATGTATGAATATTTTAGTATTAATATCTACAAAACCTGTCAGCTCTACTATTTTCTACTTCTTCCTTTATAGATTGATGCAAGGCTGTAAGAAAACAAATTCAATCATTTAAGCAATCCATCATAAGTGAATTCCTATTATCGTGTTCGATATTAAATGGATAATGTGCATCAAAACACACGTATACTCACTTGAACACAGAAGATGTAAGCAAAACCTAAAAATCCAACATAAATAATAGCCTAGTGTATATCAAGGGCGTACTGAAGGGAGGCTTGGATGACGCCGATAGTAATTTCTCTAGCGGAGTCCTACCATCCAAGCATACTTCTTATAAAGATGATGTTCTAGGATTTAACGCATGCATTAAAAGGATATTTTAGTAACTGATTGTTTATATTACTATTATTATGTTGAATAATGCACGGTAGGCAGAGATATTCACGATATTTCTGCGTAAGGAGCAGCTAAACTAGAAAGAACCTGAAATGGTTTAGATATCTCTTTACTAGAACTTCAGACGTGATTTTCTTGTCAGACGGTTTTGCACTGCACGTATTGTTACAGAACAATTTGACTCTTAAATGTATGTCATTTAAATACTTCAACTCAGGGAGAAGTTCCTAACAGACGAAAATACAATTTCAAAAAGGTTTTTTACCAATATTAGATTCAGAGAGACAAGCAAAACATGCGTAGTACACTGATATAAATGAGACTGAATCACATGATGGAATTCTCTACAAAGTTTCAGTACTCCTTCAGTACACCGTGCCCGGGTACATCCCAAAAATTCAACCCGAACGCAAATTCGAGTCGGTTTTGCGCACTTCTAGTCTACGCAGACGATAACATAGTCATCGAATGGCGAGAAGTAGACACGTTCAACAACGGCGGAGATTTTGTGTAACTATCATAGAATACTGATCCCTCAGTCATCGATCTTCCCAACTATCATCCAGTCCAGCAGTAGACAGACCTGTGGAGCATGACGGTTCCCGTACAGTATCTTGCCTGATGCATAACGTCGCCTCTACCGGACGAGACTACGCTGAAGGTTGTAATTGTACAGAGAAACATGCGCAGAACGTATGATTGTAGCAAGCCGGCAACGGTTATCAATGAACTGGAAAATGCCATTAGTCATGGTCAGACTTGATGGCGCCTGTGCGTTACGATCATTGTCTACACTGCTGTGAAGGACCATAACATCACACGACTGAGCAGCATTTTATATAAATTGAAAATCAGAAGCAAAAGTTGATGAAATCTGAAGCAGAATATCACTCTGCACTGAAGTCTCGTGTTAAGCATTTGATTGCTATGAAATTCAGACATTTTCTCGTGTTCTGCTTCACTTTACCGAGTGCGCTACGCCAATGTGCCTATCAGAGCTTCGGTAATATCTGGTACCCAAGCCGATATTTATTATATCTCGAATTGAAAATATTTTCATCATTTGAACATTTTAATTCTCCGATTCAATTGATTTGATGGTCTATCAACATGATTCTTAAGCGATAAGATGAAATAATCACCTTCATGGACATCACTTTTTCAAATAGACTGCATGTCTTCAGTGCTTTCGTTTTCCGTGCTTTAATAAATATAACCTAAATATAACTTACGGGGGTATGCAGCTTCGGTACCTCAAATAAGATCCAATTTATTTTGTGATAGAAAAATGTGTTAAACATGCACAATATTTAAATCAAATGTGGATGTACTACGTACGGCGACATGCCTGGATTTGCAGACGGTTTCTGGATAATCTGCTTAAACCTGAAAGTTGCTTGTCCTACCAACTTGAAATTGTGCCTAATTTGTTTTATGAATTTTAATTGATATACACTGTGTCGGGCATTAATTATTGATTGATAAGTATTAAAATTCTAAATTACCGTGCAGTTATTTTTTAACCGATACGTATTAGGGCCTACTACTAGAAATGAATTTCTGTCCATTTTGTGGATTTAAATCCTTCTCGCACAATGTTATCGAAAAACATGTACGGTATCTGCATTCGAATCCATTCTACACTTTGGATTTCGCAATCCTGCCTCGGACTTCCGTCTGGATGGAAGTTTCCTGAATAATTCCAAGTGTGTCAAAGACCTTGGAGTTCTGATTTCAGAAGACCTAAAATTCTCTCGGCACATTCTGACCTGTGTTCAGAAAGCGAATCGCATTGTATCTGCCATCCTCAGGACATTCGTCTCTCGGGACGCCGATCTGCTTATTCGTCTCTTCAAGACACTGGTCCGCCCTCACCTCGAAAATGCCATCCCAGTCTGGAATCCATCCCTGAATAAAGACATTCTGGCTATCGAAAATTTTCCACCACCCAACAAATCTGAATTGTCGCCTATCCTCCTTTTCCCACCGCATTATAGATGACTGGAACCGCCTCCCCGACGATATTGCGGACAGTGAAACGGTGAAACAGTTTAAACGAAAGCTTTTTACCTTTTATTGTAACTTCTAATTGTTCCCTCCTGAATGTATTTCCTGTGTTGCCTTGGTGCTCCTTGCACTTATTGGTGTACTAAATAAATAAATAAGTATTAAATGTTTGAAACTCACCGTACCGCTCAGCAGTAATGAATTTACTTACAGATGGTCCACAGGCCCAACATCATACGATCATGGTTTCAATAATAAGCTTTTTAGAATGATTCTTAAGGCGACTACACTCAAGCATCGTAATTGATATTTTCATTAAGCATGGTAAAGTGTGCAAAACGACAAACTTTAGCACCCGGGGTAGGCCCATGGCCTAATATTTTAGAGTCGATTTCATTAACGACCATCAACTCCACCTAAACACTAAAAATACACTTTTAAAAGCTGGAGATATGTTATTAAAGTCAACACTTATTAATTTGCACAATCAAATTTTAAGTCAAATATTAATTAATAATATTGCAAATTAATTACAATATTTATTAATTAGCAAGCATCGTATATAATTACTTGGAAATTTCTAAGAAAAAACACCTTTTTAATCTACCGAGTCATCTACAGAGAAATTGACATAAACAATATTCGATGTGCAATATCATGCTAATTGTAATATAACTGCAAAAAGAATGCTGATAATCATGTACTGAACTTTCATAATTGAACATAACTGAAGGAGGTTCCTCAAGCTTCTATATCGGAGGACATGTCCACTTTCAAATACCGGTCAAGGCTTGCCTCCTGTCCGTGAACTGTCGGTACCCTCACAAGTCTGCTCCATGGCTGATGGTGCAATGTACCCGTATTCGACATTTGCTGCAGTTCAGTCAAGATATTGTTATAAGTGCATTCACATGATTTTTCCATGCAAATTAGTTCAACAAATGCAGAAATACTTGATTCTTTTTATAGTTGGATTTAAGCTCTCTAAGTGCAGACACATATACCTTCGTAGACCTCTACGTTACGAATGTACGATTTCTCAATAAAGCTTTCTAAGTATTTATGAATCATATTATAGAAGGATGAAGAAACTGGCGATAACAAATTCAAGTGAAGAAATAGTATTTTCCATGTGTAGTCTTAGGTATAGTGTGTATAGTTTCATTGCTTTCGGTGTAGTAGAATGTCATTGTAGTTCTATTGTTTACCTCCATTATCCACTTTCCACTTATCCACTTTTACCATTATCCACTTTGTGTAGTGTCAGATATAGTTCACTTATAATCGGTGTAGTAGAATGTCATTGTAGTTCTATTGTTTACCTCCATTATCCACTTTCCACTTATCCACTTTTACCATTATCCACCATGTGTAGTGTCAGATATAGTTCACTTGTAATCGGTGTAGTAGCATCGTTGTATTTCCATGTTTTACTTACACTTTTCTAATTTTTATTCATCGGTTTCCTGTTGTTTTATAATATCCATTTTTAATTTCCTTAACCTATGGTGACCATTGTCCTATTCTATTTCCACTATCAGCATCTGTAGTCGGTACAGTATATTAGACGTCTGTTTTGAACGTGCATACGGCAGTGTTTGTAATCTATGGTATTAGTACAAGTCTTAAGATTTCCACTTTTATCAGATATTGGGCCAAAGCTGATCAATTTTAATTCGTTGCCACGAGAAAGCTACATTGAGTTCTTTTAAGAACTGATTAATCCAATGGTTACAGTAGCATTGCCTCTGTACACTTGCGGATTGGAGAACGCCATCAGTCCTCATTAGGACTACTTTAACTAATAATTTGAATTAGTAAGCATTATATTCTATTACAAATGGCTACTGGGATGACTGTCATCATCGTATGAGAATACCTCCTAGATTTGGATAAAGAGTTATAGAGAGAAGAACAATTACAATTAATTGCCAATTAATAAATTGTTGACAAGAAGTGGTGCCAATTAAATTGCAATGATATTTTCCAAACTCTGGCAGTAGTATGGTAGGATTGACGTATGTGAGATCATTTCCAGCTGACGATTCCTCCTGCAACCCTAACGATGAACTTGCAAAGTGGAGCAGAAGTAGCGACATTTTGATCTCATCCACACATTTCTCCCTCTCACTCACATAGTTGGTTTTATGACTTCTATGTCGACTGACTCAAACTTTGGGGAGAGGAAAGGAGCACACTACCGTCACTCATTGCAAAATGCGTTTGCAAAATGCACAGGTTGGTAACTAATCCAAAATACACCACTGTGAACGCATTTGAATGAGGTGCTTGACATCAACGGATTCTGCTCATATTATAAGTGTCAGTTTTCACATGCAGAATATTGACGATTGCAGCATTGATTTTCATCACATCAGCATCATTTCATGTGTTTACAGCCTTCCGGTTATGTGATGGCACGGTGTAAAATGTCCAATGTAGTCATAGAAATTAACAATACCTATGAATGTAGTAATCAAGTATTAGTCTTGATCTAGCTATCTATGGTAGGGATCTATCTAGCTGTCTATGGCTGAATTCGCAAAGCATGTAAATCGATATCCCTCAATTTCATCATTTTGCGAATAATAGATAACTTTTACAAGATGCTGAACGGATTTGAATGTTCCATTAAACGGACATCATTTATAAATTCCCTTAGAAAATTTTTTTTGTATTGGTGCTAATTTCGAAACATTCAGCAGGTTAATTCATTGCCAATTAATTGCATATTCCATCTTAGAAATTTGGTATTTCCGAACTCATAGCCAAAGAATTCTCGCAGAAATACATGGAGAAGAAGCCATGAGACATTCAAGCTCGAGGACGAGGAGAAAATTACATTTAAAGTAGGAGTGAGTGAAGTCTCTTGTGTTGACAGCATGATTTCAGATGGATGGGTTAATGACTGAAATTTCAAGTCCGAAGCCATGTGGCTGTGTCGTTTCCTCGAGCCCATGACGGTCTTCTAATTACACCCAAAACTGTCTTCTGTTCTCTTCAGAATGGGTAGTTGTGGAGTCATCAGAGAGGTATTCTCAATAAGAGGATTCATGAATGAATAGATGGGATCGATTTACTGTTGATAATTGAATGCACTGAAAATGAAAACTCCTCTCCGAAGTAGAAGTTAATTGCTATGAGACGTGACATGCCTTAAATGAGTTTCTCTTATCTTCTCTACATGTTATTCCTCCATGAGAAACAGGTTCGAAAATTGTTCTACACAATAAGCCTTTCATAGGATCATTATAATACTTTTCTTCATTTACACGTCTCGTGAATGCTGACAGAAAATTCCAAACAATTTCGACAACGCCTCAGTGTTCTAGTATAGCTGTGTGAATGACTGTTCTTAACTGTAGTAGTAAAGCATAATTAGAGATGTCATGAGCTTGATAACCAAATACATGTATTGAACATTACAAGCAAGTTTGATTGTTTAATTTATGGAAAATTTTGCCTATATTGGAAAGCACAAGATATCAATATCAATATTCCTTTGACATTGTGAGATAAGTGCACATGCACATGCAAACTTCTAGTGATTTACAGCAAGATTAGTTCCTGATTAGAATTAGAAATTATTTTCAGGCACCGAATTCCATAGAATGCACATCGAGAAGTCCTAATATTCGTTAAGTCTCTGAATGATTGAAACACTTTACAACGTCATTAATTTTTTATCAACAAATAACGTTAAATAAGATGGAATACTCATTACTATTTGCTACTTTATAGTGCGTTCATCATCACAATAGATTTCGGTTGTCAAATTCGGCTATGTATTATAATGAATCGTATATTTAGTGACTTTCAGTAATCAAGTATTCAAATGAGTGCTAGACATAGCTATCTTTCGATAGAGGCAGAGCCCCGAAAGTGTCATTAGAAGTCGGAAGGATGGGCATCCGGGCAAATGATCGCAACGCCTCAGATAAAAGTCTGACTATCTCAGCAATGTCTAAGCCCCGAATATGTGGAGAAGTGACGTTGAACCATCATCATATCAAGCAAGACACAGTAAAATTTGGGTAAACATAACTTCATCGCATGAAATTCCTTGGCATCTCAGGAATTAACGGGAGAGAATAATAAATTTAGCATCCCGGCCCGATTCCTGGCAATTCGTGAAGCTCTAATTCCATGCTTGAGGCAACAAATTGAATTTCAACATTCTGTTCACAAGAAATGATTCCTAATTCAGTCATTTCGAGAAATGAAAATTATGCAGTTTGAATTATAAATTGATTGTTTTTACCAACAAATCTTTGGTGTTGCCATGGGCAATCCTTTATCGCCTGTGTTAGCAAACATTTTCTTAGAGCATGTTGAGAGTGAGTTGATTCCTTCCTTTTCTGGCGTCCGTCCTTTACTTTGGCTTCGGTATGTTGATGATGTTTTGTCTTTAGTTTCTTCTGATTTTGATTTATCATCCTTCTTATCTTTTATCAACTCTCTATACCCTACCCTTCAATTTACCTTTGAATGGGAATCCGATAATTCTATTCCAGTTCTTGATGTCCTTATACATCGTGTTGATCGGTTTTTAAGATTTTCTGTTTACAGAAAATCATCTTATTCGAATTCTTACTTACATTTTTTTCATTTCATCCTCGTTTTATTAAGACTAATGTTGCCCAAGGTCTATTTTTACGGGCTATGCGTTTATGTAGCCCTGAATTCTTGGATGACGAAATTTCTTTCATATCTCAATCTCTTTCTAAACTTGCTTATCCGTCCACTGTTTTATGTAAATCTCTTACCAAAGCTAAATCCACTTTCTTTTCTTCCAGACCTGTCGATCGTAATGATTCTTTTAAGTTTTTATCTGTTCCTTTTGTTTCTTCTCTTCATACTTCGAGAAATCATCGCTTCACTCATTCATTTAATCACAAACTTGTTTTTAAGTTTCCTAACACGATTCGTTCCTCTTTAAATAACAAATGTAAAAAAACTGAGTGCGGCATCTATAGCATCCCTTGTAAAAATTGTGATAAATTTTATATAGGAGAGACTGGCAGATCTTTTACCACACGTTTTAAAGAACATATAAAAGCAGTTGTAAATTTTGACATGAATAACGCCCTTGCCCACCATTCGCACAATACCGGACATTTGATTGATTTTGATAATTGTAAAGTGTTGTCTTATTGTAGTGACGCAACAGTCAGAAGAGTTTTAGAATCTGCTTTTATTAAGTCCAATCAATGTATTGAATCTTAATGATGGTTTTTATCAACATGATGTTCTTACCGCAAACAGACTTGTAAATAGCGTTCATGTTCGATAGTTGGTGTTCTTTTGCAGACTGGTTCTTTCCACTTGATAATGGTTGCAGTATCATCCGAAACGTCGTGACTTCTTATTTTTGGAATAAATTTATTGACAAGTGTGGTAATTTTCATCTTTACAATTGACACCGAAGTGCATTTTCGAATTATCCAACATAGTTTGAATTATCTAATTCACATCGTCTTGTAAGGTCATCTGAATTGCAAATAGTCAAGACAATGATATTCATCTTCATCGTGGATTTCATCGAGCGTAAAGCGATCTTTAGTCCATTCAATAGGTTAGGTTGTAGATAAGGAGTGACACGATGCACTATGCATAGAATGAAGATTACAGAAAGTCGCCAGACGTATTGAAACAATAATGAAAGCAACAACTGCCGACACAAAAATCTCAGAGTCAGCCATTTGCAGTCATTTCTCAAAGTCACAGAAGTCAATTCTACATTCATAGGTCAGTAATATCAAACTCTCAGTACTACAAAACTGTGATGGATGCAGTAACTGGACATCTTTGCCCAATTGATAAGAATTCTACCGACATGTGGAGAGAAAAGCAATATTTAAATGCGAGAATCAGATAAACGCTTCGACTTCAACAATCCGGAACACATATACGTGGTTTGTGTGATGAAAACAAACCTCACCATAGTCTGTAGTCTCTTCCTGTCTAGCAATTTCCTCATGCATCATTGCTGACCACAAAATCAACCCACACAAAAGCGCAGAATTTGGATACTTTCCATTTGTCTTTATCAATTACTCATGTAACGACCTGATGAGCGAAATTCATCATGAATACGTAAACAGCGACCACACAGAATTAGATTCATCTGCGCGCGCTTCGGTTTCCTAGAAAGGAAGAATTGCATGTTGGTTGAAATGGCACATCACATCACACAACTTGCTCCTTCTCGAATGGATAATTCGTGTATCGCTTGCTATTGGAAATGGCACACAATAAGCTGTCAGCAGAGGGCATCAGAGCCAGTGAGAGATGCGTGCGTGCTGTGATATCACGTCACACACAGCAAAACACACATCGATGCCTGGCTTCGATTCAATGTATGCACTATACAGTGAGCAATGCCGAGGAGAGGATCATCAAGTGAACTAATTTTCGTACGCCTGCTACTTTCTTTAATAATGATCGGAAGGGCCAACATTATGGAGAAAACTTGTGGGCAATGATCTGAATTCTTCGAATCTGAAGGAATTTTGCCAATCGCAGCACTTTGCTGGAACTCACATTAATCCGCAAGCGACGCATGACTTTTTTTCCTATCTCTGTAAGGTATTAGGAATTCCTTTTTGCCCACCTAATAGGTTCCTCAATGTGCCGTCCATTTCGTATTAATCACACTTCTAGCAAACCGAAGCAGATAAACAAAATATTTAATTCTGTGAGCGACCATGATGTTGTTAGTCTGAAAATGATTGAGCATCAATGACGTCAGCGAAAGCACAATGATGACGATTATAAAATACTTATTTAACAACATTACATGAGCCTGTGACTTACTACTGTAACATAAGTACATGTAAGGTAATTAGTATTTTCAAAAATAGTTAAGCAAGACAATAGGTAATAGATAAGCAGCGGCAATAACTGTGCATGAAGACGCCGACGTGAGTTGTAAAACATGTTGTTGGACAATCGCTATCAATCAAATGGTCGGGAGGAGAAAGACTCAAGAGCAGCTGCAGTGACCAAAGAACGCAAGCGAGCTGAAAGATTACGCAAGCTATGGCGATCGAGAGATCTACTATCAACAAACCCAGGTGCCAAACATGTTCTCACGACCAGTGACTATAAAGTGAGAGACAAATCTCTGTTTACGCACACACAAAGACATACAAGGACACATATCTTCTGTTGAGTCTGACTCGTGCAAGTCTCAGAGAGAGCCTTTGAGCCGTTCCACAAAAGTTATCTTTGGTACGTGCTTGTTCTCTTTGTCGAATTGACTTGTACTGCGCTATCTTCTGTGTGTCATAATCCAATATTACAGTGGAGGTCCACCATCGAACTTTTAAAAGCACGTACCAAAGATAACTTTTGTGGAACGGCTCAAAGGCTCTCTCTGAGACTTGCACGAGTCAGACTCAACAGAAGATATGTGTCTGTGTGTATGTCTTTGTGTGTCCTTGTATGTCTTTGTGTGTGCGTAAACAGAGATTATCTCTCACTTTATAGTCACTGGTCGTGAGAACATGTTTGGCACCTGGGTTTGTTGATAGTAGATCTCTCGATCGCCATAGCTTGCGTAATCTTTCAGCTCGCTTGCGTTCTTTAGTGAATGCAGCTGCTCTTGAGTCTTTCTCCTCCCGACCATTTGATTGATAGTGATTGTCCAACAACATGTTTTGCAACTCACGTCGGCGTCTTCATGCACAGTTATTGCCGCTGCTTATCTATTACCTATTGTCTTGCTTAACTATTTTTGAAAATACCAATTACCTTACATGTACTTGTTACACAACCACCATTCGACCTTCAGCCATGGATATCCGATCTCGCAGTTTTTTTTGCACTCTTTCATACGTGCAGTTGTCGCGATAATATTCATACAGCAGCCAATTACTATGAGGCAATTTAATTACACTATTCTATGCAAAACATATATCAAAAATTCTAACAAAATCAGTTTCACGTAAAATCAAAAATAACCTAAAAAAGACCGACAGTTTTGAAAATCACTAATAGCTTTTCCCAATGAACCATGTGTACGAGAAAAGAAAATTGCGATGTTTACTTATTATTCGAACTATTTTTGCGCAACTGCAGTCAATGAATATACATAACAAGCTCATACGCTGATAATGGCAAACAGAGATTCAAGGACAACAATAACAAATATTTGAATACTTTTAAGAAAAGGGATTTACCATCAAATGTAGTGTGGATAAAAAAGCAACGAAGAAAGATGACTGGGAGAATACCAAGTTTTTGATACTTCCGTTTGTAGGTAAAACATCCACAATATTCCGACAAAACCTTGTTTAAGTATTACGGAACTTGGATCATGATGTTAAAATTATATTCAATACTTGTAAAACAGGACAGTACTTTAGTCTGAACGATAAAACAAACAAGCTGATGCGATCATGCGTTATTTTGAATGTCGGGTTGATCCTGATACCCAATACTTGGTACAAACGAAACGCAGATTACATCAAAGAATAAATGAACATATAAGAGGTAACTCAGCCGTAAGTAGCCATCTAAACATATGTCCAAACTGTAGTAATGACATTAATAAATGTTTTTCTGTTAAATACACAGGACGAAGTGAACTTGAAACTCGTACAGTAGAAGCGTATAGTAAATGATAAAACTCCTAGATTTAATCAAATCCTAGGTCTTAATGGTAAATCTCTTTTCTTAAAAGTATTCAAATAATTGTTTTCCTTGAATCGTTGTTTGTCATTGGAATGAAGAGTTGATGCATTTTTCTAATAACTTTTTACTACGTATGCATTTTTCATTCCTGCTTAAGTTTTGCTTGTTTTCAAGCAGACAATTATCCGTACAATGTGGTATGATTTCAGTGCATCCACAGTAATTTGAGTACCGTTATTTCTGTGTATTTTATTTTCATTCTGTTTTATGGGGCACGCCTATGGCGTGGGTCCGCCACTGCTTATTCGTCCAAGATGCTAAAGGACCCGAAACGAGACGAAGGCAGTTGATCATCCTTGCTGATGAGCACCTTGTATACATCTGTTTTAGCGTTGTTATGTTCAGTTTTATTTTTATATTTTCGTTCTTTTCTTTGTGAACTTTTGAGAATCCGTGTGTCCAGCCCAGTGAACGCTTAATGAGTCAATTTCAGGACTATCTTACATTTTCTTATATACAAATAATTTATATGTTTTATTATATGTGTAATCCACACGCTAGCGGACTTCAGTTACATTGTCAGCGTATGTTCTTGTTATTACTTATTATTGATTATGAAGAACCAGAAGAAGATATTGAATAAGATTCAGATCATCAGTATAACGATCTACACTTCCTACTCCGTTCTCTTCTCATTGTTCAACAATGTTCGGTTTCTACATGCCTATTTACGGTAAGCAAATGTTTAGAATTCGCTAATAATTCCGCTTCAACATATTCAGAATTGTTCATCGACAGAACGTGCCATTAAATCAACCAACCTCTGATCGACTTTGATAGATCATTACATGTATTTACTCACGCTGATCAAACATGGCAACTCTTTCTACTGGTTTCATCTTTCACGAAATTCATTCTTGCTGTTGATTCTCATTAAAATCAATGTTTGAATATCTGATCGGTCATCTGAGTTGGCCAAACGACCACACTTGAAGAAGTAGCACATCTAATCTGCATCATTAAACTCGCTTTTATGCTGTTATACAAAAGATAGTCATTTTGAAGATTGAGACTTTCACAGAATGATGTATACCTCATAGTCAGCAGCCAGCACGAGTTTCTGCAGGGAACGAGGCCGACAATGAGACTTTCACAGAATGATGTACACCTCATAGTCCGGCAGCCTGCACGAGTTTCTGCAGGGAACGAGGCCGACAATGAGACTTTCACAGAATGATGTACACCTCATAGTCCGGCAGCCAGCACGAGTTTCTGCAGGGAACGAGGCCGACAATGAGACTTTCACAGAATGATGTACACCTCATAGTCCGGCAGCCAGCACGAGTTTGTGCAGGGAACGAGACCGACAATGAGACTTTCACAGAATGATGTACATCTCATAGTCCGGCAGCCAGAACGAGTTTCTGCAGGGAACGAGGCCGACAATGAGACTTTCACACAATGATGTACACCTCATAGTCCGGCAGCCAGCACGAGTTTGTGCAGGGAACGAGGCCGACAATGAGACTTTCACAGAATGATGTACATCTCATAGTCCGGCAGCCAGAACGAGTTTCTGCAGGGAACGAGGCCGACAATGAGACTTTCACAGAATGATGTACACCTCATAGTCCGGCAGCCAGCACGAGTTTGTGCAGTGAACGAGGCCGACAATGAGACTTTCACAGAATGATGTACACCTCATAGTCCGGCAGCCAGCACGAGTCTGTGCAGGGAACGAGGCCGACAATGAGACTTTCACAGAATGATGTACACCTCATAGTCCGGCAGCCAGCACGAGTTTCTGCAGGGAACGAGGCCGACAATGAGACTTACACAGAATGATGCACACCTCATAGTCCGGCAGCCAGCACGAGTCTGTGCAGGCAGGAAACGAGGCCGACAATGAGACTTTCACAGAATGATGTACACCTCATAGTCCGGCAGCCAGCACGAGTCTGTGCAGGCAGGGAACGAGGCCGACAATGAGACTTTCACAGAATGATGTACACCTCATAGTCCGGCAGCCAGCACGAGTTTCTGCAGGGAACGAGGCCGACAATGAGACTTACACAGAATGATGCACACCTCATAGTCCGGCAGCCTGCACGAGTTTCTGCAGGGAACGAGGCCGACAATGAGACTTTCACATAATGATGTACACCTCATAGTCCGGCAGCCAGCACGAGTTTCTGCAGGGAACGAGGCCGACAATGAGACTTTCACAAAATGATGTGTGCCCAATGCCTACTACGAATCTGCGCGTCTGCCGAGCTCTAGTGAGTTCCTCTTCTTGTCAGACAAGATCAAAGAAAAACACATCCAATGGAACGCAGATTGCAGGTTTTGGCAAAAATGAAACTTTCTATGTTCTCTCTCATCAACTGAAAATTACCAAGTCCATAGAGTTATGATTATCGGCATGATCTGTCTTCCGGTCATTTCCTATCATGTTCCGTGTTATTATCAGGCTTCTGATCGGCGATGCATCCGAGAATGTGGTTCAATGTGGACAAAGTGGGCCAACTTGATGTTTTTTGCCGACAGTAGAAGGCATGTCAAATCTGAATCTGTTAAGCTTCATAGACAAATGCTCATGAATATGATAAGAAATGCCCTGAAGCCATTTCATGTCAAAAGATATGGCTCTAGACTTACTGCTTTCCAGTTGTTAAGAGAAATTTTTGCCAGAAACTGCAACCTGAGTTCCATTGGATTAACATGTGTTTTTCTATGACTCTATCTGACAAGAAATATACCCAAGCAGAAATCGACAGACGCGCAGACTCGCAGTAGGCATAGGGTGTACATCATTCTGGTCGCTTTTCTGATATTTCATCATGTCTTTTCCACTTTATTTATGATAATAATGATTAACGTTCATTCGAATAAAGAGAAGGAAATTGTCACGTGCAAGTAAAAGGACAATGTTCAAAGTCAAAAGAAAGATAAGGAGCGCGAAGCAGGTAATTGACAAGTAATTATTAGCCATTCGCAATGCCAAGAGCATCAACGTTTGGTTATGGATAGTTGTGAGCGAAAATATAGTGATTTAACTACGTAATCAATGTAATATGAAGTATATAACTATTATTCCTGTGAAATCGCACTTCACTGAGTAACTTAAGAATGATCGGCAAAATTTCAACAATTATGGAAAGAAATGATGGTTTAACGTCACTACTGCTCTATACTGGGGGCTTGGACGGTGCTGACATTGTCACACTTTTCTAGAGCACTGTAATCTTTTAGTTCGGATGCCCTTCCTGCCGACTTCCGATGACACCTTCGGGGCTCGACCTCTGGACAGAAATATCGATAAGCCAAGCACTTAACCACTGTGCCACGGAAAGATGAGAGTACGAGATAGTAAAAAAAACCCGAAAACACCCGCAATGTGGGGGTCCACCTGCACCAAGTGTACTATCAGAATTACCTGAAAAGTACGGGAACCAAAATTCGCATCCCTCTCAACGAAAGCCGATCTCTCACCCCTCAGAAAGATTCTCATCTCTGCCACGAAAAAATGCTTTAATCTGAAGTTTTAAGAGAACAAGATTCGATCACTTTTTCGAGACAATCTCAGCAGTGATGTTTCAGTAAGTTCAGAATGTATTGAAGAGGTTGTCCAAGGTGACTGTCACAAATCATGTGATAATGATGCAGTCGTCCTCAGATGCCCGAGTTGAATGAAATCATCAAATGATCTGTGCTAGGATACACTAAAATGCCGACAACACGTGAATAAGGACAAAACAATGTCAACTGTGTTGTATTTTATCACTTGCCCTCATAGAAACTGTTAAACAAATACGACCCTACATGACTGGACGGCATTCCCATTTGCTCAGGCTCGAGTGAGTCGGCAAATCATAAACAGAGTGAACTAAAGATAAAAGACGTCGCTTTGGGAGATATCTATGCACTTTTGTTCATTGATCTTACATGCTTTAGTAGGTGAGCTTGATCATGTTATATAAGAGCGGCGTGTGTATCCATAGCAATGACTCAACTTACTCAATCGAAGCACTTCGACAAGGCAATGAATTATTCAGGGAATTTCAATACTTCTAAGGTTGCTAATATAAAAATCTTCAGTTCACATAGTATTAACATATTTATATAATTGACAAACCTAGTCAAAAGCCACCTTCGATGCTAAGGAGTATTACTACTATCATATACTACTTCTTTGGAATCTTTCTGTCCTGTTCATGACGTCACAAATTCAAATTCTCAAACGGAAAATACAATTTTCACCGAACAACTTACACTGTCATCCAGTTATAGACAATAGGTATTCTATGGCCTCTGGAAGGCAAGAAAATGTAGAAATCTGAAGCGGCTGAAGATTTCTACGATTTTGTTGCCTGATAGAGACCATAGAATTCCTTATCTTCTAATCTCTAGGTCACTATGCTCCTCAATTATAAATCCTATATCTATTGAAATTTTATCCTGTCTGCCCAAGTCGTCAGACGGCTGGAAACTGGAAAAACATAGCACGAGGTTAGAAGATAATATAAATGAAGCCTTTACGTCACTACTCCCCATACTTGGGACTTGGACGGTGCTGACACAGTCAGACTTATGGAGCGTTTTAGTACTTTTAGTCCGAATGCCCTTCCTGCCGACTTCCAATGACACCTTCGGGGCTCGACCTCTGGACCGAAAGATCGCTGGGCCAAGCATTTAACCACTGTGCCACGGAGATCACATAGTGACTGTTAAATACTATCCTAAGTTGATATGTCTAAGATCCAGTTCAGATAATCATGATTTTCAGTATTGTTCAAGAATGTATGAGATATCTACAAAAATGAAAGATTTCCGCCAGAGCTTTCGCGAGACGCTCAAAATGTGAAGCAGCAGGCGTACAGAACTTTTACAATGCGAGTCCGAATACATACATCTGTTTTACCAATGCATTTTTGTAAATGAGAAACAGCAACAAACTCCTATCACTTGCCACGAACTGTATCCGTTTCAGATTACAATAATTTTCACATTTGGGAAAACATCAATCTTGGGAAAGCCACAATTTGTCCTACATTCAAGTATCAACAGTTGAAAATATGAACTTACTTTTGGACAGTTTTAATTTCAGGACAATCAAGACTTATCCAGAGATGTCCTAAAATTAGTTCCGTAACACTGAAATTTCCATTGAAAATATCCGACAAAAACTCGTGGCATTTCTTGCCTTCAGAGTCTTCTATACTGTTGACTAGGGAAAATAAAATTCCAAAATGAAGTGAACAAGCGGCATCGGATGTTAAGTGATCTTGGAAATCTTAGCCCGAAATATTCATGATATCAACTTCAAATATTTGCGGTCTAAATCTAGGTGCAGAAACTACCATTAACCACAGGACAAGTTTTCTTTTTTACGAGAAGAATCAACTTAACATATCATTATTGCTTGATGAATTGAATTTTCAAGGTTTACTGTGGATATTATGACTAACAAACAGATAAGATATAAGAAATGTAAAACTGTAAGTAAGAAAATTCAATGAATAACGTGTGAGTCGAGGTCTGATTGCAAACTTGAGACACGCACTGTATTTATTCGGTAAGAATTCCTAATCTCTTAGTTAGCCTTGTCCATTAATAGAATTGTTTCATTAATTGATAGAACATGCATTTTTCTCGAAGATGAAAGTACGGAAATCTTATGATTTTTTAATGCGCAGCAGAAGACAGTTTTTATGAGGAAGATCAGCTGTATAGGCCCATCATCTTACCAGAGTATTCTAATCGAATTATTCGAAAATAACACCCCATTATTCTATCATTAGTCCCGTGCCTAATTTTTTCCGGTACGGTCGATATATGAAATGAAGACTCGGAGGTCTTATTATCGAATAAATGCGGGAAGAGTAAAGCGAAAAAACCTCACAAAAACACGTAGGAGTTAAACTGAGGAAAACTTATGTATAACTTCATCCTTGATAACCTATAGTTACAGGACATTATCATGTACCCTACGCTGACTGAACTAAATTAATCTTTTGAAAATGAATACGATGATGGATGGCTACAATCACAAGATTGGTTAAAAATTAATTAATAATCACATCTGATTACATGCAAGAATATATTTCCACTGTATTCTAAACACACCGATACGAAAATAAAAACACACAATAAAAGAGCCTCAGAGAGAAGTCAGATGCCAAGTCCGTTCAATTTTCCTATCGATAATTTTTCATCATATTAGTCTTTCATGTAAGAATCTATCTACAAAATCCTAAGGTGGATTTGAGTAAAAAAATCAGCTACTGTGGAACCTATTCATAAGTTGAGGCTATTTTAGACGCACAATTTTCTGTACTTCTATTCTCCCTCTCCGCACATTTTTCAAGTTTTCCAAAATCATCAGTTAGTCACATTGGGTTTAGAAGACTATATCTGTCACTGAGTGACACTACAGCACGACTGAGAAGTCTCACTTGAACCCTGGGCTGAAGGATTGGTCCCTTGGATACTCAGTTAGAATGCAAGGTACAGCTGTGATCATGAACTTCGTGTGATTGTTGTCTACAGACAATGACGAGCAGTTGTCTAACTCTGAGGCTGTAAATGTTCTACAAGTCAGATAAGAGGAGTTTCAACGCTATGCCACGTCAGTGAGACTGCCCGTAGGAGCAAGAGAAGATCGGGTATCAACAACAGAAATGTGGGGGGGGGGAAATAGAAGTAACCAATTTTCTTGATAGTCAAACACTTTTGGCACGATCCTGCGAATTCAAAGAATCTAATTCCTTCCCTAAATGTGTAATGCCAATCTAACTGCCGGGAACTCTGGTTTTGAGAGTCCTAACACGAGAAAAAATGCAATCCCATCGTCATTCCATATTTCGGGAGAGAATTGGATTTAGTTACAGTCCTCCAGCGCACAGCCATATCATAGTTTTCGATGAATAACTAAGAGTAAAGCGAATACATCTTCCAAACATGACGACATTACACGACGTATTTCGAGGAAGGGAGATATCGCTTTTCCCGACGATTGGTTGTAAGATCGCTCCCCGGGTAGCATAGATCTTCCATAGAAGTGCATACAGATGAATTACGTGACAATAGGACATTTACTGCCGCAGGTGTCGCGTGACCTTTCTCTTCGTTGAGAGTTACCAGGTCAAATCGAAAAACTTATGCTGTGAGAAAGACAAGCGCGAGCCACAGTATTCTGGTATTTCCCCAAATGAGACATTAGTGTCCGAAAGGAGGAACAGTTGATGGCAGGACACTGAAGTCAATGGGGAAATCGTCGTTATCAGTCTCTCTCTCTGCCAGCCAGACTTCAGCAAAGACGAAAATCGTTCGCATCGATCTGCATCTCTTCACCACGGATGATGCGTGCGATGCGTGCAGCAAGCGTGTCGTCATCAGGTACCATGTGACGCGGTCAATCTTCACGTGTGTTTTACGCAGTTATACAAACAATTCGGATGGAACGCCGGCCCTGCTGCTGCTCGCCTGAGAATGAGTTCACGCGAGAGTTGGAGCTGAGAGTGAAGCTGAGTTACGCAATCAGATGATGAAAATTTGATTGAAAAAAGATGATGGAGAGAAGTCAACTTCGCAGCGCTTTGCACTCTTTCAAAGCACTTCCTTCAGGTGTTGTACTTGCTGTGAGGATGTTAAGTTGTTCGGAGAAATCAATTTGAATGCAAGAAATGTTTGATAACAAAATCAAAGCAGAGATGAAGCATTTATAGACGGAGCAAGATATGAGTTCACGACAAGTAGGAGACTTCTCAAACCTCGAAGTCTATGTGCAAGCCTTGACATCCATTAATGGATTGACTATGGGGAATTCTATAGCCCCACAGTTGGCAATGATATACATGAATTTTATGGAAGAAAAAATACTGAGAGCCTACGATGGTGCAGATATTTGGAAACGATACATTGACGATTGTTTTATCATATGGCTACCCCGTATTTCTGTTGATGACATCCTTCCTTTTGTTGATGGTTTTTCTGAACATATCAGATTCACTATGGAGTTGCCTAATAATGGTTTATTACCCTTTTTGGATACTGAAGTGTTTCGAGAAGATAACCGCTTCCAAACGAGGCTATATATGAAAGATATACACAGTGGTACAAAATACCCGTGGGATTCTGCTTCTCCTAAGTCCGTCAAAAAAAGAGCCATTATTCTCGGAGAATTACGGAGAGCTGATGGTCGATCTACAACAGAAGAAGCAAAGATATATTCGGAACAACTTGTTTTGAATCGGCTTAGGAACAATGGTTACCCATTTCGGTATTTACGAAAAATACAACACCAATATCTTCAAAAAAATAAAAATCACAAAAGGGAACAGAAAAACAAAGATGGGAGAATTTTCGTTCGTTGTCCTTTTGTTGACGAAGCTACCAAAAGAAGAATGATTAACACGGTACAGCGATCTTCATTATCTGACTGCATATTTTTGCATTTTGAATCTGGGAAATCTTTGCGTAAAATATTTCAAACAACGCATACTTTGCAAAGATGATTGTGATACGTGCGTTATCAGTGAAAAACGAAAATTATGTTATACCAAGAACTTAATTTACAAAATTACGTGCAAATATGCAATGCAATATACATAGGCGAGTCTTCCCGCTGTGTCCGTTCGAGAGTGAAAGAACATTTGACTCAAGATAGCAGTGCGGTCTTCCAACACAGAGACCAATCACCCAGGTTGCCCCCCACCCTGCATATCATGGTCCGTTCTACATCAAATTTGAACAACACTCAGAAAAGGCGCTCGCTGGAGGCTATGTACATTCGTCGTCACAGTGGGGCATTAATGAATGGATGTCAAGGCTTGCACATTGACTTCGAGGTTTGAGAACACTTCTCTCCTACTTGTCGTGAACTCATATCTTGCTCTGTATATAAATGCTTCATCTCTGCTTTTATTTTGTAACCTTGAGAAAGCCATAAGGCGAAATATTGGTTAATTTATTCATTAATACAATTTGTATCCGCTGAAATCAATTACTTTTGATTTATACCTTATTTCCGGATACGTGGATCTTATCGGGTTTTTTGAAATGTTTGATAACCTCTGGGCCCACTTCCAAGTCTGTGCGTGCGGAAAGGGGGGACGGGCCATGCCACTTCAGTCTTGATAGCCGGTAAACCATCTGCAAGAATTAACGTGTTCGATACAAAACTGCGCACTTTATGTTGTGAAGCACGCAAAGATGTTACACACTGATTTGCGTGTCATTCTTGGCAATACTTTAGAAATTTGGCAGACGCAGCCGAATCTCTGTGCCACGGATCACTGTGGATAGGGTTAAATTGCTTCAACTTCTGCAGCATCTGCTCTCCATTTGAAAATGAGCAGCAAATAATCTGTACATCACTTGTAAACACAGCATATTGATACATTGACGTGTCCGGTTCTTGATACTTACTGACGACATGATGTCATAAATCATTAGCAGCACAATGCGCTGTCGCATGCTCTTGTTTATGATAAGCTGATTACTTCGGATATTAACACTAGTGCAGCGGTGGGCAACCATGTTGGGATAGCGGGCCACCAATTTTAAGAGTCAAGGTCTAATTAATCTTCATTACGAACGAGCATGGTTGGACAATTAGAATGTGAATTATTGTTTTTTGTGCCATCATATCAATCATTTAGTTGTTAACAAATGGCTTTGCAAATTCTAAGGAGGATTGATATCTCACCCTTAGATACACCTCTCAAAGGTTGAAGTCGGAGTGAGTGACAATTGAAATGACAAAAATTGAAATTGCCTCAACTTTTATTTCAAATGCAATAATTGTATACAAATGTCCAACATTACGATTTTTTAGAAACTAACAATTTATAAATGGTCAGTTGAATGGTCCCTGCGCAGTCAGTAGAGAGATCATCAAATGTGCGACATTTTCAATCATTTCAAAGTCCAGTTTTTATAAAACTACAAGTTAAAATACTATTTAATGATTATGTTCACCTTCTATCACAAATGAAAGCTAAAAAGTTGATAATTCCGTTTTCATGTTGAAATTTCAGGCGATATCGAGTTGTCTGGACATTTACATACAGAGAATAAAACTGACATGTCTTAAAGAAGCAACATCAGTACCCTTCACCATCAAATGTCTGAAATTTTGCAAATACTAGAAATTGATAACATTTGAATCATGACATAACGACCATCAGTTGCGACGTCAAATCGCTAATTGAAAACGATTCGCACCTTTGATATGCAATTTGATATGCGGATTCAGAAACTCACAGAGAATAAACCGCACTATGACTGCCAGCAAATGAAATGGACAGCCGACTATCGATTTGTCGCAAAAGTCGGACGTGTTCCATTTCATTTAATTAACTTTCTTACAACACATAAATTCCATTTTCCTTCACACTTGAATTCCCAAAAACTTCTCTGCAGGTTGGACAGATTGTTGACATAAAATTTTAAACCTGCTCTCTCGTTGTCATGCGGATTGAAAATCCTGCATAAAACAGACATTTTATGAAAGTTTTAGTTCGAAGGGAATCTGATTGATTTTCATAAGAAACTAAAGGATCACTGGTCCTCCATAGAAACTTGGACGATCATGACATGGCGAGACGTTGTTAGCAGATATTACAAAAAATTAATTGGTTAGTGAGTCCAGCTGAGCTAAATTTTAGTTAAAATATTATAAAATCACAACAGGTCACGAAATCATGAATACGTTAAATGAAACTTTAACGTCACTATTCCCCCATACTGAGGGCTTGGACAGCGTTTGTACATTATCAGACTTTTCTGGAGCGTTGTGGAAGTTTTAGTACGGATGCCCTTCATGACGACTTCCAATGAAACCGTTGGGGCTCGACCACTGGACCCTAAGACTGCTAGGCCAAGCATTTAACCACTGTGCCACGGAGACACAAGTCTGTTTAATAATTCTGTAAAATAGTCGCTATTTCATTAATTTCATATCTATTTTGCGAAATTCTATGGGAACAGCATTACATGAGCGCACACACGGCGCTCACATTTGATATATTCTGAATGTTATCTTCCTGGTGAGTTCCCTGTCCTCTTGTACAAACAGTAACTTGCCGTCTTTGTCCGAGTGAATGCAACGGTGAGTTCTTTTCAGGACTAATGACAGTTATTTTCTATGGTTGATAAATAATTGTTGCAAGTTTGCTCCTTGTTATATTTTTACTTCGCACGTTAATAGATATCAGCTACACTACAAATATTTTCATAAACTGCTTGCCTTCAGGATCTAAGAACAGTCAATGACATTTGATACAGCATTCAGCACCACTATCAGACAACATGCTGCTGATTTTCAATGCATGAATTTATTTATGTTTCCAACACTACAACATCGGGACGTCACATTCGTTACCACTGTGACACGATGACCATCGTCATGTGCTTTCTCAAATATCATTAACATTCTGATGATTCGTCAAAGTCCTCTATATTGTAACATAACAACATTTCGTTATAGGTGAACAGTTTGATGATTGATGAAAAATGTGCTCAACGTGGATTTGACAGTAAACACATATTGCTAACTTCTCAAGTTTTATATTTGTCAGAAAGGCAAAGTTCTAATCAGCTTAGGAGACCACCATCATAAAAATATAAATTGATAAACTGTACACTAGATCGCTGAGTCAATTTACACTTCTTTGGCATTAAATTTAGTGAAATTTTTTACATTTACCCATAATAAATTCGAATTTCAAATTGCTTTCATTATTAATGCCAATAAATGAATCATTAATGAAAGAGTTTTAATTTTGAATCATTTATTGAAAGAGTATTAATCAATGCATCCAATAAAGGGAGTGAACTTCCCAAGTTTGGTAACTCAGCAAGTAAACGTTTCAAAAAAGTTCTGTATCTAATTGCAATTATAGTGATGCTTTCAAGTAGGAATATGTTCATTATCTGGTATTCATGTGATGAATCTCCAACAGTGAAGTGTTTTTGCAAAGTAATGCGGGCATATGGCAATAACCGGAATATTCTCAATTTCTGGGATGAATAGATATCTTGTCATACTGACTTCATTGTCTGAGAGCACCAGGTGGTGCAGAAGAGAGGGCAACAATCAGCATCCTATGAATAGGATGACAATGCTGGTGGTTCCAAGTAATTTCTTCGCTAATTACGTTTTCATTAGCACGCATCCTTAGTACTGAGAGACCTATGAAGACGAAACTCTGCGCAATAGTAATTAGCGCGTGACAAATCAAATCTTTTTTTGTCACATAAGAAACAAAATTGGATGAATGAAGAATGCAGTCCACTTTATTACGCAAGATATGTAGATGATTGCATTTGCGTTTTTGATGATATAAAGAAAGTAGAACGGTTTCACCAATTTTTAAATGGACAACACAAAAATTTAAAATTTACTGTAGATATTGGAGGCAATAGTATAGCATTGTTGGATGTTAAAATAAATATTACGAATAATTTGGAAACTAGCATCTTTAGAAAAGAAACGTTCACAAATGTGCTATTAAATTTTGAAGCAAACTGTCCAAGAGCGTGGCACCAGGGTCTGGTTATTGGAATGCTGAGTAGAGCATATACGGTAGCCAGCAATTGGAATATATTTCAGGATGAAATTGAGAAAATTCTGAAAATTTTTGAATCTAATGTAAAACCGTGTCATTCGTCTTGCAGGTGTCTTCAGATAACGCATACAAAATATAGGAACTTATCAGTCCGACCCTCTAAACTGGGAAGAAGAGACAATACGCGAGGAGTAAGTCATCAACCGTTAACGAAATTCTAATTTTAATAGCCTCTGTTTAAATGCTCATCCGATGCATGATTTTGGTTTTAGGTGACCACCCGAGGTGATTTCACAAATTTAGACCCACGTTTGTATGATGACATGAATGAAAATGTATTTATGTACAACCACAGAATTAGATTGTCTAATCGTATCACTTTGCTGGAAGTGCAAATTGATTCAAACAGATGGCACACACAGGAACTTATTAAGTGGGCAAAAGGAATCTTTAATACCTTACAGAGATAGGAAAACAGTCGTGCGTCGCTTGCGGATTGCTGTGAATTCCTTCAAAATGCTCCGATCGCCACGACTCCTTCAGATTCGAAGAATTCAGATCATTGCGCAAAAGTTTTCTCGACGATGCTGGTCCCTCCGATCATTTTAAAAAAAGTTAGCAGGCGCATTAAAAAACGTTCACAAACTTCTCTGTAGAACTTGACATCGTCTGTGTCTCTTTGCTGTGTGATCCGGCTGATAACAGTCACTGAAACTTCGCACAATTTGGCGTGTTTAATGTTGAACTGGCTGCTCATTGTTCGATTTCCATGGTATTATGTCAGCTGATTGTGCCATTTCACCAGCGTTACATGTTTCAATGCTTCCCTTCTAGTCAAACGGAAGAAGAGACGACCTGTCTAATTCTGTGTGTACAACAGTAAATAGGCAAGGAGTGTCAGCAATCAATTCTATTTCAATTTTATGAACTTTATGTAGATCACAATGTAGATTCTTGAAAAATCTAATGTTGTATCTTGCAGTCTCCTTCTAATGTGCTTCTTTTATCACAAGAAAACAGTCAGACCATGGTCAGACTAAACAAGAACAGCTAGCTCAGTTGTTTCCTAACAGATAAACTTAGATAAACAGCTGGCACTTAGACAAAATCAAACTGATTTATGATCATCGGTACATCAAAGATCGTGGTCGCTGAAGTGATTATGTACGCAGAATTATCATTACCTCAGACAAATCAGGTCATGTTCACCTGCATGTGACCGTGACGCTAGAATAAACCACGTGACCTACAAAAACCTTTTAATGCTGTCATTACGGGACATTTCTCGGTCAATTTTGTAGAAAATACAATCATGTAACAACGTTCATTCCACAGCGATAACATTGCTGTAGTGCTGTCATTTAGTGCTACTATTAAGGAGATAATGGGAAAAAACTTATTAATTTGCTAGAATCGAAGAGCTGGCATTATTAGTATATGATGTTTTTACCACAGCAACAGCATTGAATAGCCGCAACACCACTAATCAAGCCAACTCGGATAGGCTCATTATCACTATTTCTATAAATAATGAGCAATACAAAAATAAAAATAACGCAAAAAGTGATCGCATGTCTTGAAATCACTATTCCACCTCCTGAATCTTCAGCTACGTAAAATTGTACAACAACAGATGTGAAATAGATAGAACCAAATTGCCTCAATCATTGTTTCCTATCACATGATAAAGTAGCATTAAAGTTGAAAGTTGAATTTAAACTCTTAAGAATTAAAGATGTCTAAATTCGAAGATTATCTGCATTTTTCATCAATTTTCACCCTTTTTACACCGCTGTTCAATTCCGTATGTAAATCGCCTTTTGATTGTGGCATATTTAATCTAATATGTTTTCCAGTCACCGCCCCAAGACACAAAGAATTAAAGATGTCTAAATTCGAAGATTATCTGCATTTTTCATCAATTTTCACCCTTTTTAGAACGCCATTCTATTCCGTATGTAAATCGCGTTTTGATTGTGGCATATTTAATCTAATATGTCTTTCAGTCACCGCCCCGAGACACAAAGAATTAAAGATGTCTAAATTCGAAGATTATCTGCATTTTTCATCAATTTTCACCCTTTTTACACCGCTGTTCAATTCCGTATGTAAATCGCCTTTTGATTGTGGCATATTTAATCTAATATGTCTTTCAGTCACCGCCCCAAGACACAAAGAATTAAAGATGTCTAAATTCGAAGATTATCTGCATTTTTCATCAATTTTCACCCTTTTTACAAAGCTGTTCAATTCCGTATGTAAATCGCCTTTTGATTGTGGCATATTTAATCTAATATGTCTTCCAGTCACCGCCCCAAGACACCATGTAAACAGGATAAACCATGAATCGCAAATAGAAAAGTAATGTGCGTCGTCTTGAACAGCGCTGGAACACAAAAAAGCCAGATCGAGGTACTAAGTTCGAAAGATAGTTTGTCTGTGTGCGTGCCTAGGGCCTCAGTAGATTGGTTGTGGTCCTTCCTCCGAATGCAACAAATCGTTTTCTACTTGTTGTTGTTTTTCTTCAAGAACTTCGATTAAGTCTGAAACAATTGAGATAGAGTGGTCCCACATCACTGTGATGACCCTGCGATACGCCTTCATATGTGATTGCTGCTGGCAAATAGGACATCTTTGATTATTCACCCTCAAGGAAGATACCATGCGATGCGTAGCCTGAAATCGTGAATTTAACTAATCATCAAGTGTCGCAGATCTCTAAATTGTATTCGGTTGCAGCTTTTCAAGCGTGACTCGTTACATAAAACCTTGAAAACCCTCCTCGCAATCGTATAAGTAATCACCATCATTATAACTCCTTGTAGAGTGAGTCATGAAAATATGTTATAGGAAAGATCTGACCATGACATTGTCAGGTGCATCAGATATTGCAATGACGTTAGTGCGTTACCGCATGAATTCCAGTCTAGTCGACCACAAGGTTATCATTATACGATCCACTCATTGACTGCTAATGGACAACTTGACTGACAGTTAATGAAGCGAACACTCAAATAAATATTAGTTCGGTTCAGTACATCAGCGTAATAATGAGACAGTCACGCGATCATGTCTCACTGTTGATACTTTACATTCTGACTGGATGAAAAATGAAATTATTGGTAATGGAAATCCATCATCTGCTGATGAATCGTGAAAGCCATCGAACCATCATTGCTCATAAATCAGACATTTTGAGCAATTGCGGTCAAACTTCACTGAAATCTACAACTGTAAAAGGCATCTATCGTCTAACACTCATACTTTAGATAAAATTAATCATCCTTAATTTAAAAAAATGAATAAAATGCTGTACTAAATACCCGGCATACTATGAAACTATTTCCTATGTTGATATTATGTTATTTTATGAAATTATGTTAATGATGAAGAATTGAAAGACAAATTCAGAAGACGCAACACCTGATAGGTTTTACTTTATATCAGGGGTGGGCCGCCATATTTGGATCTGTGACTCGTTTCGTCACATTTTGATAATCGAGATTTGTCACATTTTGTCACATACCGATGGGTGCAAATGTCACATTTTGTCACATACCGATGGGTTCAAATGTCACATTTTGTCACATACCGATGGGTGCAAATGTCACATTTTGTCACAGGCTCATTGACATAAAAGTCATACTTTGTCACATACTGATGAAAACACATGGCCGGTGGGCAGAAGATTGGCTATCAATTTTTCATTCAAGGCTGATTTCTTTTAAGTAGAGCATTTGACGTAATATTCATAATATATATCAAATGGAATTATAACGGGACAAAATCGAGAAAAATTGTTAATTTATTAATAATTGCTATTTATTATTATTTGTATAGCTTCATATGGGTGGCCTCCATGGCACAGTGACCAACTCTTTGGCCTAGCAATCTTTTGGTCCAGAGGTCGAACCCCAAAAGTGTCATTGGAAGTAGTGAGGAAGGTCATCCGGACTAAAAGATCACAAATCTGACTATGTCAGCACCGTCCAAGCCCGCAGTACCGACGCTAGACCATAATTTCATTTCCATAGAGAATTGCCATTAAATGTGTACAACAATTACCCCGAGTTCTGGACATAGCACAACGATCTGGACATGACAATCATCAAGAAACATGGCCACATACAATGAATGTTACAATTAGGCCATCACATAGCACGTCGAAGTCAACTTTGAAAAGTCGGATAGATGACTGCGCGATTTGCCTGGTGCAAGTACAAGTCGCCATTTGGAGCAAGAAAGGGGAAAATATCAATCTCGCATATCCCTAATACAAATTATCAAGAATAGAAGAACAGTGGAACAATGACCTCCTGGAAAAAATGATTTCGTTATTTCATTCAAACGAAGTTAATGCTCCGCTGCGACTTTGTTCATATTTTTCATATTTATTTATTTTGTTACATTTTGTCACAATTTATTTTGAGATGAAAAATTGTCTCATACTGTCACGTTTTGTCACATTGGCCCACCCCTGTTATATGCACTGAAAGTACATATCGTGTTCTATCTCAAGTTTATTGTGAGGCCTTTCGAACACTATCCATCCAGCAAGTTTTTGGTCCGAATTTTCCGAATGCAGAAACCAATGCAAAAACGGGTTTGAAATGTGTTTATAATTCATCAACCCTTCATATTCCCTGGAAAAGGAGGATTCCAAGCTGATGGATGTCATGTTTCTGTAAACATTTTGATTTTGTAAAACGCGTCTAAACACGTCTCGTACTGATTATGAACAAATTTTCATTCACGCTTATCAGCTCTAAGATAGCTAAACTGTCGCAAAAGTCAGGCACAATTGAATTATATTCCCCCAGCTAACTCACGTCATTTCTATCGTTCTCTTCTTGAAGAAACTCTGCGAAAGAACTCTCAATAGAATACCGATCACAATCCAAGTGGCATTTCTTCATTGCTTCGATTTGGTGCAGGCCTAGTTTCTATATTTGCACAGAACTAACTGAATTTTGCACAGAAGCTAAGATGATGTGACTATCACATAGTCAAAAATTGAGAACAAGAAACTTTTCAGTATAATGATGAGCTAGGCCTTCAACAGGTGCTGTCAGTTAAAGTTCTTGTTTTGAGAGAAACAAGAAACCTGAACTTGATATTTCAACCATTTGAAGTGACCAACGTCGATATAATAATTCATTAATTACTCATCATAATAGACGGATTCTGCAGTTTTTTAAAGAAATCTGTTATTGATCTAAGTCGATGATTTGGTCGTATTTCTAATATAGTGATATAACTACGACATCTGTACTACCACAGAAAATGTAGCACGAGGCGAAGCCGAGTGCTACATCTTTCTATGGTAGTACAGATGGAGTAGTTATATCACTATTATCAAACGATCAAGAATGTTCAATGAACACTATGATGTCTATATGAACTCTATGGAACCTAGCCAGTGACGATATATGACAATCTGCTAAGAACACAAACGTGTTGGCTTTCCATGGCATCCAAAGTCCTAGTAGATTGCCTATCCAATATTGATGTCATGCATTTCCATAGAAATTAACAATACCATAGAAAGTACTATTATCTACTTCTATGTGCATTTCCTTCATTTGAATTTCAAGTGAACCGATATTTAACTGGCTTCATGAATCATCTAAGCTTACTTGTTTGGGAGCATTGTAGGGTAAAAAAATGTAGTGTGAGCCACGGTCTAGCCCATTGGATACAATGTATCTTTTGTACATTGTATTTTTGCATTCATAGCAAATTCCTTTCCGTCTACATTAGAAAATGTAGAACGCATAGTTCAACATAGTGGAGATAGGAAGGGAGTTTGATAATAGATAATAATAACATTGATTGTTATTTAACGAAATCTCCATTATGTTGGGACAAAGTTCATCGAAAATAATCAAATAATATTGCCGTTACAAATGATAATACAAAAAATTGCTAAAAAAACATCGAAACAACAGTTCGATAGATGTTTCATTGATTAACGACAACATTGATTTTTTTTTTACGGATTTTACGTCACTTTTACCCCCTACTGGGGCCTTGGACGGTGCTGACTGAAGTCAGACTTTGTTTGGAGCGTTGTGGTGCTTTGTAGTCCGGATGCCCTTCCTGCCGACTTCCAGTGACACTTTCAGGGTTCGACCTCTGTACCATGAGATCGCTAGTCCAAGTACGCAACCACTGTGCCACGGACACCACGGACACAACGACAACATTGATAGAAAAAGAAATTAATTCTTCAGCCGATTCAATATATTAAGATCAATACAATACACCCACGCTTCAATCCGGCCAGTTACAGAGGATCTGGCAAGTTGGCAGCCAATTGTCGGTTAATTTCGGCTTCTGGAACATCTTAGCGTCTCAACTTTCAATGTGCTTGAATACTGCTGATACTCAATGCATTAAATAGATTTTCCCGTGTCACAGTTTGACGAATCATCACATCAGACGCGAAGAGGAATCTACCTAAAAATCCAAGGAGACCGTGATCAAAGCACAGGCGAAGCTCTCAGTGTATATTGCACCACTTGAATCTTTTTCTGTCATTGTGACGCCAAAACGATATTTAACAGACCTAAACGAGATCCTTCATTCGAGTGACATTTCTCATAAACGGTTACTTTCAAGTATATAATAGACGTGAAGGATCATTAAATATAAAACAAACTGAATTATCAATGCTCTTCACATTAGCTGACTACATTTCCGTTTTGAATAAATGCCAAAATCCTGATGCGTAGGAAGTGACATTTCGAATGATTCTTAGATGCATTGAAAAATTCGTTTAGAGCTCCATTATCAGCTGAATAGTGATGCAGACTCTTTCCAAATGTAGAATCATTTCGACATTAAATTTGATGAACATTTTAAGTCACTGTTGTAAATTCGTCATCATCTCTCCTCAATTGTAACTTCATTATTCCTGTATTTCCTTCATTTTTGTGTGGTTATAGAGCTTGTAAACTGACCAAGTGTATGGAGAGGTTGTTAAACATGCATATTTCTGTTTTATTCAAGTTTGGTTTACATTCTGCCAAAGAGTTGTCTATCCTGTGTGGCTTTGGTGAAATTTGTTATCGATAGTGTCACTGTGCATGGGGTCCGCCAGCTAGGGTTTGAGCGTACAACATGTTAAAGGACCCGAAGCGCGACCTAGCTGGTCATCTTGCTGATGAGGCCCTTCTCTTCGATTTTTGTTAGCCTTTCTGGACTGCTCACATCTTGTATATTTCGTTTTATTGTTCTGTGCGCCTAATGTTTTATTCTTTGCATGTAGGAGTGTAATGGTATCTCACCCGCTGACCGGCGTGAACAACTATCAGTCCGTTTCTAGGACTGACATTGTTAACGACTTCTTCTTCCTGCTCCAGCTAGTTAGCCGGGTCGGGGCTTCTCCAACATCTTCTGTCGTAGGCATCTCTTTCCTCCAGTCCAATTTTGGTCATATCTTCCTGGATATCATCGCGCCAACGCCTGCATGGACGTCCTCTCCTTCGGTTTCCATTCACCACTTTAACAGGATTGTTGACCTCCATCCTCACGAGGTTGCTCTTGTCTTTTCGCAGATGCTGGTCACTCCAACCTCCCTTCGGATCTGTTCGCTCGTCAGTCTGTTTCTTAACGTAACACCTCTAATCCGTCTCAGCATTTTCATTTCTGTTGTCTCCAGCATCATCGTCTCCTTCTTCCTCATCTCCCACACCTCCGCTCTATACATGAGCACTGGTCTCACGACTGTCTTGTAGATCTTGACTTTCAGCTTCCACGGTATCCTCTTGTCCGCTCACTTCTCTCCATTTATTCCACACAGCTTTAACTCTTGCCCTCACCGCCAACTCTGATGCTCCTGTTTCACTCAAGGTCACTCCCAGGTATTTGGAAGCTTCGACTTGCTTTAACTCCTGTCCGTCCCTGCCGACAATTCTGGCCTTCCTTTGATGTCTGCTGCATACCATAATTTCCCTTTTCTGTGTGTTTACTGTCAGCCCGTGTTTTATTAACGACTGTGTATTATATTCATTATTGTATATTATTATCCTTTAAGTACACTAACCTGTCTTTTTCCTTGATTGTCATCACTGTACGCATTTTTCTATGGAGAAATAACGTTCTGGCAGATATGAAAGTCATCTACCTCTTCACCGGCATTTTTCATGTCATTATAACATATTTCAGACAGCTTGCGACTGAGCACCTGAAGGCAAGTGGATGTCACAGAGTCAGATACTAAATATGAGCCTTAACTATTGACTGAATGTGGTTACAAGTCGGATATATCAGTAGAAAACCTGATGAAAATTTTTGGCATTTCTTTCCGTTTCAACTGTTCTTCTGAAAATCATTTGTGCATGTAGGTTTGGTGAAAGAAGGAATCTGCAAGTCGAATTGATGGAATAATTTTGAATTTCCGCATGGGATAGGCCAGTGTAAGACTAGAGGTGATGTTTCACTCACTTGAATGCTTCACGTCAAATTCTTCCTATTCATATTTTCAGGGTGTATACGCCTTTTGAAAAAAAATCCTGAATTTTCTC
This sequence comes from Prostheceraeus crozeri, assembly GCA_907163375.1. NCBI lineage: Eukaryota > Metazoa > Platyhelminthes > Polycladida > Euryleptidae > Prostheceraeus > Prostheceraeus crozeri. Next base: position 68,355 of record CAJQUW010002395.1, on the reverse strand, counting down.
TGAACATTTTTATAAACTGAAATTGACCGAAAAAGTGATAACTGAATGACGATAGCTGCTTTTGTTACAACAGTTTTAAATTAAACCAAGTACGTCATGTCATGACCATCATATTTCCTCATCTCTATCAAATCGTTAAAGACAAACTTAACGCTTGAAAGGAGTAATAAACGATGTCGGGACTGATAAAACTATCGTTCAAGATCAAGCCTATTGACTCTTTATTCATAAAAACAAAAAAAACAAGAACCTATTTGGTTTTCAATCTACTAGCAATCAAAAAAAGAGGTAACAAATAACTACATATATCTAACAATAAGAAGAAAATAACAGCAACTAGCATATGTATACGAATAGAGGTGACTTCGGACAGTTTAGAAATATAATACATCAGATTCAGTCTAAGTACATGCACCTATAAACTTTGACATTAGGTAGTTGTTTGTAGTTTAGGACATTGACTTCAGCACTGCTAATCACATTAATTTTTCATATTCCCTCTTTTCCCTGAAGCGTATGCACGCTGTATTTTAAGTCAGGCGCTCACATAATTAGCTTGCAAAACGAGTAAGTAAATTTCAGCGCGAGATTTTTATTGGACTCCAAAATCATTATTTCAGGTGCTTCATTATTCCTTCTGCATAGGTTTGTTCTTCTTCGCATGGTTATGCACTGGTTTCGGCTGTATAGTTGAAACTATTTAATGAAAAAAATTAAGGTTTCGGACTTCAAGAATGTCGTCTGGGCTTTGGTTGATGAAATAGTGATTTCAAATAAAGAAAGGCAGAATTTAAAAGGAATTTGTGAAATTGATGGGACAATATGATTAGGACAGACCTTTCAGAATTCATTTTACTACAAATCAATTGACATTAATTCATTGTAGAATTGCACAATTCATTTTACATTAAATCAATTGTGATCAACTTTGTCTAATTATGAATTAATTATCTCTATTTTAGCTGTAGTCAAGCAGTTGGGCCTTTAATCTCAGTCAAAGATTCTACTGAGATTCGAATAAATTATTGAAATTCTGATGCCCTACTCCCGCTTTATTTGATTGTATTTTTGAGAAAATAACCAACTTGTAGACGATTTATAGAAACTGAAGGCTCGTGCTGAATAGATGGAGAACTCGGATGACCTCTCGTACATCTACAGATCGTTATTAATATTTTATTGCCATTTATACTCCTCAACAAACTTTACAAGTCTAAAATTGGGTCGGTAAGGAGGATAAAGACCTTCTTTTCTATGGTTTAACGTCACACAGACTTTAATCTGGAGCCTGGTGATCTTTTAGTCCGACTTCCAGTGACACGATCGGGGCTCGACCACTGGACCGAAGGATCGCTAGGCCGAGCACTTAACCACTGTGCCACGGACACCACCTCTACTGATTAGAAGGAGATAGAGTCGCTTGAGAATGGCCTACGATGGCTATACTTGGAGAAGCCTCTACTTATCCTAAATCATAAAAATAGGCTTATCGCACGCAGAGTATCATATATTGATCATAGTAATGAAAAAGTGCCATATTTTTTAGAACGATGAAAGAACATTGAAAGATATCTTTTGGAGCAATATAGAACGGTGCCGTAGAATTAGATCTATCATACATTCTAGAGATCTATAGATCTTAAACTATGCCAGTTTATCTAGTAATGTATTTTTTGCTATCTAGAGATCTCATTAAATCCCGTAATATCCCTGTCCCTGTTAAAACGATTTTCCCTCCCCGAATAGAGATCAACTATAACATTGTTAATCTGTCCCTCCCCGAATAGAGATCAACTATAACATTGTTAATTTGTCCCTACCCGAATAGAGATAAACTGGCATAGTTTAAAACGGTTAAAGGAGTTTCATTGATATTTGCTGAGATATCTCGGCCAATTATCTGTCAAAATTCCCTCGGGCTATGCCCTCGGGAATTTTAACAGATAATTGTCCTCATTATTTCAGCAAATATCAATGAAACCTCCTTTAACCATTACATAAACATCTACACAAGTGTGATGCTATATCTACAGTAGATGTCTATCTTTAGATCCACTTCTGCGCTACTGACATTAACATAGACATGATAGAAGGGCCACAATGATGTCTGGTAGTCCATGTGAGATCGGCAGGCAAAGATAGACGTCGATATCTAAATCTATTAGATGACCATAGCACGTTCGATAATAGTTACTCCATCCGTACTCCATGGCTTCGCCGCGTGCTATATTTTGGTATGTCGTATTATTATGTAATTCTCACATATTTCAAGTTTCATCTCTCTCTCTCTCTCATGAAAGTTTCGGAATTTGCTCCGAGAAGGGATGTCCATCCAATTTCCTGTAATTGCACGAGGTTTGCACGTGAATCATGCTGACTCACTCATGACGCAACACTCAGTCACGTCTGACTATTATGTGAGACACTACAATCGTTGAACCCACGACAATAGAACTGCTGATCTATCAGCTGAAGGCAGACCGGAAATCGGTCATTGTCGGCGGAATCTGCTGCTAGCTGAGTTAGAAACTTATTTCCCTCAATCCAACCGCCCAGATGGCAGCATGCGCGGATCTCAGCTGATGAGGGGAAAATCTATCCATGGAAGTTATCCAAGTTAGCCGAGATCTTGTGCGCATACACGCTCAGCAAGTGTTGAAACGTATGAGTGCGCGCACGCTGTTTCACTTACGTGAATGAGAGAAAAAATAACTTTCTGTGTACGAAAATGATTGCTGCATTCAAGCATACTACTTATATTCATTTATGTGCTGCTTCAGGAGAACTTGTGCGCATTTTCTGCCTCTTAGAGACAACGCAAGATGAGAAGAAACTGTCAATTGCAAGAGAAGAGATTGAGAAATAAATCAACTTTTGTGCAATCAGAAACTCTTGGAAATTTATGCAATCCATAAGTCAAATCAAAAGTGTTGACCATTATCTGTCATGATTATGAAAATGTTGAATTGCCTTCAAGTGCTTTTGCTATCATTTTAGAATTTCTCATGCAAGTATTACATAGTTCAAGTTACAACTGCATTAAAAAGTAACATTTTATTCGACAGTCATCTCTCAAAATCTTTTTTATTAACTATCAAAGCGAATATATCTCGCCAAAAAATAAAAGTGGCAGTAATGTGTTTATAAAAAACACATTACAAAATGATTAGAAATTAAAACAACATCTAAGAAATTAGTTAACAAATCAATAACAACATTCCACAGCATCTGCACACAGGAAGGTAGTACGAGCATGTATTCATGCCTTCAGTTCATAGCATTCTTTCAAGGTTTCCGAGCATCGATCAGAAATTTCCATGCCCGACAATTTCAGTGTATTTTGAATGGAGCTACAACTTCCCTCTTATGCCCTCCGTTTCCTATCTTGAACATCATCATTTCAATGCTGGTACTCGCTCATCGACATCTATGGACCACGTCACAAGTATTTTTTAATCCATGATAGTTCAGGCATAGACTTCTATAGTTCAGGCATGAATAGAGATTATAGCTATCTGTCGTCGGGCATAAATTCGAAGACATGTTCGTACGCTGCGCGCCGTCGGATATCTTCCTATTTCTGCCCTCCATAGATAGTTGTAATTCCTATAATATGTCCATCACGGGAAATAGACTGTCTTTCAAGACGAAACGTGTCGGGTTATTTCGATCTAAAAAAATAATACATGGTCGTGATAATATCCTCACATGCGGACAAATCACGAAATATCTTGCTTGTACCTTCCTTGATTTTATAATTCGTCATCTTAGAGGATATGGTTCATTATTTACATAAATACACGTGCAGTGGGAACAAAATTAGCAGTGTTGAACATTTATGTTTGTGTATATACATTTTCGGTTTCAATTACTATTATGTGCAACATTATGGATATAATATAATACGGTAATTAGTTATATTGATGGTTAATTTATCATCTTGAATGTTGACATTTCAAAAGCGTTTAAGAACGAGATTTGAATGAAGTTTTGCATTTAAAAGTTACTAATTTATACAGCGAAGTCAGCAATACATTTATTGATTGTGCCATCTAATTTCTTGGATGCAAATTTATTCAAAACATCCAAAAATAATCATTTACATCTGTATCATGGCACTATGAATTTATTGATTAATAATTAATGAATACATGATATTGTGAATAGTCATCATAATGTCTGTATTTGACCTTGCTAACACTTGCATACAACAGAACGAGAAAATGTTATGTATCAATTTTTAATAATTCATGTACATACTCTGCAGAAGTTCCTACTGATGGAAACACATTTCTTCTTCCATAAACAAATATGTGTTCTGCGACTGAATGAACATCTGAATCAAGTTTGCTGACATCGCAGGGAACAGATGACACAATCAATATAATAGAATCCATTTCTATAAATACAATGCTTCATATTAAAAACAGAAATGGATACATTATGGATAAACGCATCTACCTACATACGTAATGAGAGCAAATGAGTCTAGACAAGTTGGCTGAGAGATCACTGACGTCAGCTGGAACCTAGCACAGAAGACTGAACTTATTCTCAAATACTTAAAGTAGGTTATATTGCAAAATCACAATGTTTCTTTTTACAGACTCTTAAAGAGAACAAAAATAGGACCGAAATCATTGGAAATTTGAATCTTTCTTACGTTTTCAAGCGTTCACTCGCTGCGATGTTGAAAAGATTGCTACTCATTTAGTCAAGTGCTATATTATATTTTTCGTTAGCATGGGAATACAAAAACGAGCCATCCAGTTTTGCAATTAAAGACAATTAATAGACTTGAGATTTTACGTTGATGCCTTTGTTGTCCAATCAAGACATTAAAGTCATACTAGTACCGGTATGCCAAGGGGCTGACTTCCAGGCACTAGCAGATCCCACAAAGTTGACAAGAACTTTTAGGAAATAACATTCCATTAAGACAGCATGATAACATTTGTTATTTTACACAAAGGAAAGCATCTATTTCAGATATTCTATACATAGCTTCTTACATTTGTAAAGCAACAACGGCCGAACAGGAGAAATAATAATATTGCACTAGAAAACATTTTTGATTTCTCCAGAAAAGGAGGCGGGTATTGAGATTGATGTTGAGAGAAACTTTGATGACTTTCACACTAATATGACCGCAAATTCAACTCAATCATGAAAAAGATAGTTTTGATTTAGTGAAGGTTAGGGAAACCATTAACACCTGTGGCCCCACCAACACGCTGCACCGGACAAATGCATTCACAACATACAGAATATAAATATAATTTGTGCTTTAATTTACTTCTCTATATTTTTATTGTTTAGCGCAAATGATAGAATTACTACTTGTTAACTATTTGCAGACCATCTCAATCAAATGAAAACACGCTTTGTTACAAAAATTCGAAGAATCCACGAAGCGGAAGAATAAAAACTTAAGAAAATACTGTATGGAAATTCCTAGAATAAATTACATTATGTAAAGACCAGCACGCTGAAATGCAATGAACACCTAAATCATAGAGATCCATACCCTGGTACAGAGTAGGATGAGTAATACTTACAACAAGGACAGTCAACCCAACTTATGAGGAAGGGAAAAATAAATCAAAACTAAGAAGTATTTTTTATTCTTATAAAGACGAGAACTTGGCATGAAGCGTGACGAGATGGTATCCAAAATTACAAATGAAGAAGTGTACAAAGCTGAAGTAACCTACTGTGATGTAGCTATGCAAGAAGGCATCAGGGAGGAACCATGTGGCTGCATGAAGCAATGTTTCGGCCCTTAACCTCCAACCTGTAATAACACATGGCGGGGGTATGCCGAGTATATCGAATGAACGATGAGGAAGGTCTCTCCAAACCCGTTGAAGCACAGCTAAAAACTAAGTTGCAAACTAAATTGGATACATGAGAACATAACAGCAGTCAGCCATACATTCTTGTGATGCAAGGTATTTGGTAACATGAAAAACGAACAAGCTAGAAGAAAAGAAATCTATTTCAGGAGAAGGATTTGATCAAAACCTTTCATCCAAAGATTCAGATTGATTGAATTCAGATGAATTCAGTCTTGCTTGTAATGGCATTAGATTATTTACAGACATTTGTAATCATCTATATGCCAAAAAGAATTAAAAGTGATATTTCTAGTAATTCCGAACAAGCCAAATGTCACGCAAATTTCGTGCGCTGTTTATGCTTTTGAAATATGCATTACTCGGGCGTGTCAGAAGCATGCTTTGTGCAGCATTACACATAACTTAACATAACCTAGCATTGATGTCATAGTAGGAATACGTGGATAGGCGCACTGGTAATGTTGGCCTATTCACTAGAGCTTCTGAAAAATCGAAATGAAGGTTGAATAGCAGCTGAAAGATTATTATCTGGAAGTGTAAGTTGCAGGTCTACTAGAAATTGTGCAATTTTTGAATGTATTTCTTATTTCTTTCAAGCATAAACTTATGATGATATGTCATTTCATCATTGCCTAATTTATATCAAATAACCTTGAAATTCGCATTCTAATGTAGTTATCAAACAAGCAGCTTTGTACATTGATGTCACCATAATAATAGTTTGTTAATAGCCAAATTAAGTGATTTCATAAAATGATTTACATTTGAGAATTCGGTACTGAAGAAATCACATCAAGTCAAATTCTTTTCAAGAGTCGACACTATACCTTTTCAATTTCAATTTCGGAATAGTCAACTTCAATTTCGGAATAGAGTCCAACTTCCCCAAAATTACCCCGGAAAAAAAAAAAAAAAATTAGTTACCCCCCCCCAAAAGATTCAAATTCGGAATAGTCAATATCAAATTTGAAGCTGACTATTCCGAAATTGATATTGACTATTCCGAATTTGAAGTTGACTATTCCGAATTTGAAGTTGACTATTCCGAATTTGAAATTGATTATTCCGAAATTGAAATTGATTATTCCGAATTTGATGTTGAAAAGGTATAGATAGCATCAAAGCTGAGTTTTTAGCATGAACGATCCAATTCCTAACTTCAAAACTTATATGAAGGTACTAAAAGTTTTGGTATCGGGAGATCCGCCTGGTTGGCAGCTAGAAAAAGACTGATGTTAATATTTTTGGTAAATTGAGCATAAATGCTGTATATGAGAAGTAAACGGAAACAGACTGCAGTTTGAGAAATCAATCACAAAGAACCTCGCCGTGAATGTTGAAAACCTGCTGATGGCAGATTCTTAACCTCCACTCAACAGACACTTCTAATTCCCTTCTCATTCAAATTGTCCATTTGTGAAGATGTTACTTACGGTCATTGAACATGAAGAAAAATGGTGATGAAAACGATTACAGTCTTTGCAAGCCAGCTTCCGCTATCAGGCAGATAGTAAAGAGATGAAGTGTTGAGGAGAATAAAGCGGAGTCTGAGCACTTGAAATATAGTTAGACAATCCAGGTTAGTAAACACGTCTATAATTGACTGAAAACTCTGCTTCTGTACATGAAAAAGGAGTGCAGGGTGAAAACTTCATTGGCATGACATGACAGACAAGCGCGTTACGTGTATCACATTAAGGGCAGTTTATACTTCTACGCGCGTACATACGCGCTGCGCTAAGAGTCAGCAATCACGTTATCTGATGCTGCCAAAACATTGGGAATGTTTATGGATACGCGCGGGCGAGCGTTTATACTTTACGCGTCGTCTACAGTTGTCCGCGTTGCCGCTTGAAAGTGACTACGATTTGAAATGGAAGAAGAAACCGCCGACATTTTGAATTTATATCTGCTACATAAAAAGTGCAAGAAGAGAAGAAGAAGAGCTCACTATATCAGGCCTCTGAATGTTACAAGGGAGCTGACCGGAGAATTCAATGCGCTCGTGCATACTGGTCCCTCAAATACTTCCATTTATCTTTACAATGTTTGACACTCCTTCCCACTGATTCGGTGATAGTTATCCAAGATTGGGCTGTCATCTCTTGATCCTTGTGATCTCTGCTCCCTGTGTTGTATGAATGCTCATATTTCTTCACTTCCTCTATCAATTTATCCTCAAAATCGGCATCTCTCTCAACTTCCTGCATGTCTGCTGGGCCTTGCGTAGCGCGTAAAAGTAAGATGCGAGTCAATTGCCGAAATCTACGCGCATAGATTCTCTTTATGTCCAAATGACCGGGTGAATCACTCTTCATGTGATGACGTCAGAGTATTTTCCTCTCTCTTGGCGCGAGGAAGCCGGCGCGTATGCTACGCGCGTAGAAGTATAAACCGCCCTTTAGGAGAACAAATATTGCAATCATTCGTTTAATCCAGGAATAATACGGTTATTTGAATAATACTAACTAAGCTTTTTGACTCATCCCTACCACCCAAGACACAAAGTCACACTTGAAAGCAAATAGTGGAGATGGCTTCACACACTCGCCACTGTATTAGGATAGTCAACTGCCGGGTAATCAGATGTGGTTAGTAACTTCTAGTGAGAGTGGTGGCACCTTCCGAGGGCAGACACGAACCCTGAACCTTCTGCACCTCCGAACCAACTGAGCTAGTGCACCACATGTGGAAACTGTCAGAGGGAACTATGGAATACAAATATCCACGAATAGTCTGCCCATGAAGTCGTGGACAACCGCTTGAAGCATCATGAAGTCTGGTCACAATATTAATAAAGATAGTTTTACAAAGGCTTGACATCAATATGTTTTATGACTGCAATTGAGTATGTTTATTTCGAATTATGCAGTTTATCTATAATGTCAATATCAAGTTCCCGTTTATTAAACATATTCCTGTCTAGTTCTAAAGGCCAAGTACCCGCGTCGAAGTTGACCTTTCAATTTCTAATTTCAGAAGCATTTTACGACGTATGTCTGCGCAATGGTCTTCTCCATGAAAGTTGTAACCAGGCACGGTCCAGAAATTCAGCATAAACGGGTCTGTTAACAATTAACAGACTGGGGGTCCATATACACAGCAAGAATGACCCCCTGTACAGGGTTTTTCCACCAATCCTTCAGTTACAGTTTTCCAGCCTGGTGGAAATTCTCTGTTCATTTTTAGATGCTTTTTTATTCTCAAATTCAATAAATTGTAATCCTGTATTAGTCACATGACATTTCAGAATTCTAAATGTTGTCTAAATATTCGTTCTATGACTTCTTGACACGAGGTTAAAAGTCTGATTGGCCTTGTGAGCTCTAGGTCGTGTGGGCGAGCCTGACGCTCCAATTGAATGTCGCATCCAGTAGCTCTGTGATGAATGGCGTCACTAATGGTGTCTGAACATGAAAATCAAAGGTGAACTGATATCAGGGATATAGGCCTACTGATGTGTGTTCGCATCATGTACGTGATTAAAGATTGCTTCATGTACATGCGCATCTGTGCACAATAAAGAGGATCAGTTTCTAGTTTTTGATCAATGCTCATTTTTTATCATTATTGATAATCATTCCAGTGCAGTCCATCACTAACACCTAGGTTTATTATTACCCTTTTCATGGTACTGATCAGTATTTAAAGTCTCAAACATGTTCGAAGTAAATCATTGCTATCAGAGACGTGTACACATGAGCGGAGTAAGCAGGGAGTGGGTAGGGAGGTGCTGGTCCAGTCCCGGAAAATTGGCTTTGACGACAATGTTCCTTGACAAAACACTCCTGTCGCAAGTTCTCCCAAGTCGACTTCTTGTGATGTTTCCTTGTAGTCAAACTCTAACCATTTGTGTCGTTCGTTTGCTTCGATGCAACTTGGAATCTTGGAAATGATTGCCTCAATATAAGGTTCAGGTTATCTCCCCACAGGTTTTCAAATTTGTCGAAAATCTGCAAAAATGTATCAATCGTCACTTCAGAGACGCGTATTTGAGTATATTTTCTACGTACATACAAAATTCTATGCAGATCGGACAAGCACTTTTTGCATTAGAGACGATAACATGAAGTGTAGCCACGTTAACAGCCTGATCCGACGCGTTATTGTTCCTCGTGTGTGCATTGTTCTCTCTCCCTCTTCGTCTCATCCACGGCTATTTGCAATCTTCTCACGACCACTGCCTCGCCACACATGTTTTAAGTTGAAAATGTTGTTGGAAGGGATGTGGCCTGGTCATCATCACTTCACGAGTTGTCGGGGAATGACTTTGTTGACCTCAAGTGCTTTCTGCTCAGAGGATGAGGTCAGGCGAAGTCAAGTCAAGCTGCAGACATCTGATATTCACTTCAAGTTATCGCTACTTGTCTGATTTGCACAAATTTGGTATGTGGGTGGAAAATATCCTCACCGTGCGTGCACTTAAAGTTTCGTGACGATTGATTCCTTTCTATGGATTTCACACAAATTTGAAAACATGGAGGGATAACCCACAAGTACCCACTAGAAATGTTTATGACTTACAAAAACTGCGAGTCACATTTCAATCTTGCACAAACATCTCAGGGAAAGTTAGTGAGACTACTTTACTAGCCTCGCTATTGACCCAACACGTCCCAATCGTTTCAATGTCAATATTAACATCACACCGCTGTCCGCTATATGATGGAAGACAATTGACTATATTTAGACTAAAACGTCATCATTAAGCCAGCAAACTGTCGATGACGCTAGTTGGTACTTAAATCTACCGACTGTTGAATCGATGGTTGCGCCGTGGAAACGTTGTTATCTGATCTGACTGACCTCTTGTTGACTAAAAGTATTTCGTATTTCATCTATAGTTTTAATGTCTTATCTAATCGTTAGTGAGAGTTTCCAGCAAAAGAGTACAGAGGAAGAGAGGAATACATTACGTCCACGGCAATGCAGGAAAAGTGTCGAAGACGACTGTCTTGATATGAAACCTGTTGCTTTGATGTCACTTGTGAACTACGTCTGATATCTGTGGTGTCAGTGGTTTCATTTCTCTTTCATGCGGGGAAAGTCAAAGTGTGATAAATCTTAATATCCGATCCGATTCTCTTTTGATGATGTATTTATAGAAGGTTCAGAAAATATCTTAAGTTGAAATTGCATTCACATTCTAACAGTGGCGGGAGCAGGGTTGGCATGACTTAAATCGCCATTAAAATTCGATGACATCAATCATAAGACATTCTAAAAAATCTATCAGGTAATGACTTAACTGTAGAAGGTAAGGCTAACAAAAAGAGCACAATAAGCAAGCGAATGCTTCATCAGAAACTGAACTTGTCTTGCTTGGTAAACAGAAATCAACTGTGAGGAGATTTTGTCATTCAGCGACAAGCCAGAGGGCAACCCAAACTAGGTCACGGCAATTTTAAACATGAGCCGCAGAAGCGTTCGCGGGTGTCGCAGATGAAGAGCATGAGCTCCAGACTATTACCGTATTATCGCGCTTTTAGGTACATGTGCTTAGAAGCGAAAAAAGACTGTTTTCACTGTGATGCAGATGTGCATTCTGTTCGCTTATACGGATTTACGGATTTTACGTCACTTTTTACCCCTACTGGGGTCTTGGACGGTGCTGACTTAAGTCAGACTTTGTTTGGAGCGTTGTGGTGCTTTGTAGTCCGGATGCCCTTCCTGCCGACTTCCAATGACACTTTCCGGGTTCGACCTCTGGACCATGAGATCGCTAGTCCAAGTACGCAACCACTGTGCCACGGACATTATAAGCACATGTGCTAATATCCGGATATAGGCAAACCCTAGTCAATGTGATTTTTCGTCTGTCTTTGTAGCACACATGATTAAGAGAACTTCAGGTGCATCAATATAATGAACATTAGCTAATTATTATGCGCGAAACATGTATTTTCACTTCACATGTTGAACTCTGATTCCTGTTCCATCAGCTTACAAATGAGGTTGAAAATCTCCGTCAATGCTAATGCACAGCTGTTCTTATTGAGTTGCATAAGCTGACCTCCTTTGACAACATAATTTACACAACTCAAGGCGCTACTGCTACAAGGGATGGGCTCCGCTCAATCGACCTCTTCCGACCTCCTTTGACAACATAACTTTCACAACTCAAGGCGCTACTGCTACAAGGGATGGGCTCCGCTCAATCGACCTCTTCCGACCTCCTTTGACAACATAATTTACACAAGTCAAGGCGCTACTGCTACAAGGGATGGGCTCCGCTCAATCGACCTCTTCCGACCTCCTTTGACAGCATAATTTACACAACTCAAGGCGCTACTGCTACAAGGGATGGGCTCCGCTCAATCGACCTCTTCCGACCTCCTTTGACAGCATAACTTTCACAACTCAAGGCGCTAAGCTACATGGAAGGGCTCGCACGATCGACTCTACGACTCTCCTTTGACAATAAAGTTAACACAAGTATGCGCTCCTGCTACAAGGGATGGGCTCCCGCTCAATCGACCTCTTCCGACCTCCTTTGACAGAAAAAAACACAATACGGCGCAACAGAAAAGATGGGCACGCTCATCGATTCTTTGACTCCTATGGCGACATAAATTTTACACAACATAACTTTCACAACTCAAGGCGCTACTGCTACAAGGGATGGGCTCCGCTCAATCGACCTCTTCCGACCTCCTTTGACAACATAATTTACACAACTCAAGGCGCTACTGCTACAAGGGATGGGCTCCGCTCAATCGACCTCTTCCGACCTCCTTTGACAACATAATTTACACAACTCAAGGCGCTACTGCTACAAGGGATGGGCTCCGCTCAATCGACCTCTTCCGACCTCCTTTGACAGCATAACTTTCACAACTCAAGGCGCTACTGCTACAAGGGATGGGCTCCGCTCAATCGACCTCTTCCGACCTCCTTTGACAACATAATTTACACAACTCAAGGCGCTAATGCTACAATAGGGATGGGGCTCCGCTCAATCGACCTCTTCCGACCTCCTTTGACAAACATATTACACAACTCAAAGGCGCTACTGCTACAAGGGATGGGCTCCGCCCCTTAGATACCAATAACTTTCTTCTTCGCTAATTAAAAAGCAGCGTCTTGCTAGCAACTATTCGAGTGGTGTGACTCTGTTCCAATGGCAATTCTCACTATCAATAAAGTTGCTTGCGATCATATTTCAGTCTGAAAGCTTGGTGCGAGATGAGTAGACGCAGGTCATACACGATTTCATTTAAAAACGAAGTACTGGCCACTTGAGAACATGGTGGGAAATGTCTCAACCACAGCAAAAGTACATAAATGTCAACCGAAGACAAGTACAAGATTGGAGGGACAAGGCAAGTGAACTCAAGGCATGCAGCAGTCAAAGTCATCATGATTTTATCAGTCGTAAACGAAGGCGGCTGCCTTACCAATTGAAAGCTGTTTACCCTGAGCTTGAATCAGAAATGGTTTGAATACATCAAAATCTTCGAAACCAAGGATGGCTGTTCATGGCAATGCAGTCCGTTCTGAAGCGAAGAGACGATTCCCATGTGACCTATACGACAAAAGGACCCGTCCAAATGTCGGGCATCATATGGCTGGTTGAAGCGGTTGGGTCATATGAGACGAAACTATCTTGTACAGCGACGTGTCGTCGATACATCTGTCGGAAAAAAGATCCCCGAAAATGCCCCAAGAATTAGCACGCAATTGGTGAAGGACATAAAAGAAATTCGTGAGAAGTGTCATATTGTGGGTAACATGGATGAAACCCCGATGTGGTTTGATTTACCAAGCAACACTTCCATCGATTTCAAAGGAGTCAAGACAATTCGAAGTCGCACCACCGGCAAAGAAAAGCTGCGGTACACGGTTGTGTTGACTGTGCTATCTACTGGACACAAATTGCCACCGATGATTATATTCCGAGGACTGAAAAAGCCTCCACGTGGCAATTTTGATGATGTTGTTATCTCAGCATCAAAAGGTGGCAGCATGACAAACAAGTATCTTCACAAAGTGTGGAAAGCACGCCCAGGATCGATCTTCAAGCCATCATGTGTGCTTACACTGGACACAGCGCGATGTCATACGCACGAAGATGTGAAAGCAGCATTCGAAAAGGAGAAAACGCGTTTTGGCTTATATTCCAGGAGGAATGACCTCCTTTGTTGCAACCATTGGATAGTCATTTGAATAAACCCATCGTCAAGGATGCCATGCGAAGAAGTGTGAAGAACGGCTCTTGAACGGTGACCGAGAGAATATACACGAACCGGCAAGCGCAAAGGTGCGAGTTACGAGATGGTAGCACAATGGGTTTCAGAGGCATGGCGTGAAATGTCCCGCGACATCATAAAGCGCTCATTCATTGAAACAGTATCCAAGATTGTGATGGCACGAAGTTCTTCACTCAAAGGTGCAATCTCTTCTTGCTGGAACAGACCCCAGTGAAGTGGACGATGACGTGGAGGACAGTGAAGCATCTGACTTGGAGAACTATACAGGTGAATCCGACAGCGTCAATGAAAAGAGTGGTGAAGAAAGTAGTGATAATGATAGTGATATTGACTGTGAAATCATTGACAAATAGGTTTGCGAAGTAAAGTTCTGTTTTCATCAGCATTTTCGAAACGTTCCGTTAGATTAGATTGTCATCAGATATTGTGTGACACAATAGACAACAGCTTCACCCTCTTATATTTCGCTTTATGTTACAATTATTGCGGTGACATACCATAAGCAACAATGTTGGGCTATTTGATCAAAGAACACGTTCAAAATTGGCTTATAAATTATTATGCTACTAATGGACTATTTCTTGTAAATTATTACATTAAAGGAAATGAAACCTAGTGGCTGTATGTACTCGAGTCATTGCGATGAATGTTGCAATTAGTAAAAAACACAGCAATTTCCCACTGATGCATTTTTTCCCGCTTATAGCGCGATAATACGGTAGCGATGATGATTAGTGTGCCTGCACTAATAGATTTAAGTGACATTGAATGTGATCTTCAGTAAAAACATAGTGTACAACTGTACATTTACAAAATATGTATATAAATCCAAAGAAGCGTGATTATGTTCAGAATGAATTACAAGAGAGATATCATCAAAGCAATGTATGCTAGTATAAGGCCTGCATGAATACACGACCACGACGATGGTCTAATCGTTCAAACTTTTTATGGTAGCCTTCAGCACAGATGAGGACAATGACTATCTGTATTAAACATGAATTCAGGTAGAAACGTGGATATGGCAATCTAAACGATCTAATTGAAAATTTTTAAATACCGAAATTTACAAGTAAAAAATTATTTTTTGCACCAATCCTGGGTGGCACAATGTGGTTAAATAGGTTATGGTTGGCAACCGTTGAAAGTCAGCGTACAACAATGTTTGCAAGCATTGATCAAATATTCACTGATTGTTATTTCGCATCCACGAGATGAAATCGAATATTATCCGAACTCACTTTGAGCTTTTAAATCAATGGCCTTCCGTGAACCTAAGAAATCCGTGCTTATTGGTTAGTATACGGTTAGTAGAACGCAGGTTTAGCAAAGTAAAATTAAAGTGGAAACCTATCGGCAGGCAAGTAATGGGTAAAAGACCGTTTGAGGCCAAGACAAATTCAAAAAAATGGTATTTTTAAAAACGACATAAATTCATGAATTTGAACCCTTTTTCAGGTTATGAAGACCTAAATTCATAAATTTAGGCCTTTTTAAAAATACCCAATTTTTCAAATTTTTCAAAATCTCAAATTTGTGATTATGACATTTTACTCCCAAAATCATGAAACCCCAAAACCTGAAAAAGGGTTCAAATTCATGAATTTATGTCGTTTTTAAAAATACCATTTTTTTGAATTTGTCTTGGCCTCAAACGGTCTTTTACCCATTACTCAGGCAAGCATGAACGGTGGTGTTTAGACAAATCTAGCCAGCAAAAGAGATGTTTCTCGCACATATATTCTAATTAAAACTGCACGTTATAATCCGGCTTCCTATGTACACGCATATTCCAGGGCCCTACCAATATTATCTACGTCAATGAATATTTATCCCAAGAATACAATTTTGTCATGCAATCTCAGTGACTATCTGATTTCTGACTTGCTTCGTGTTGAGAGTCATACTGCCAGATTCTTCAGTGAATTTGATTTTGATACATTACCTGCTATTTTGAATAGTGTCTGTGTCAAACTTTTCCAACAGATAGAGTCTAACCCGGATCATTTCCTTCGACCCATTTTTCGTGAGAGATCTCGGTGTGGTAGAAACCAATGTAGTTTGACGGCACCTCGAGCCATCTCTATTTGTCATGAAATTTTCAGTTCATTGTTGCAACCATTTAAGTGATGAAATTCATTTGCTGCCGTTCTCTCGTCATTCACTAGCGCCGTCACTGAACCTTCGACAGTTTTACGGAAATTGTTTTAAAAATTACAATTTATTTCATTAATAACGTCACTATTCGTGCAATGAGTGATAGCTGAGCGGCGCGCTAGCGCTTCAACTATGCCATTGTTACTGAGTAAGTAGGGTTGTCAGCCGATATTTCACCTGTCATTTTTCTATGAAAGTCGTTTATATATCTCCAATTGCAAATTGGACGGCCGTAATTGCATGATGAAGGCCGTCTAATTTGCTATGTAATACCATTGAGATAGGAGCATTTCACCGTCCATCTGCTCATTCCAAGTGAAAATGACATTGAGGTGATTCCTATGGTTCACAACTTGAACGCGTAGATATCTCAAGCTTGACATGCTTCAATGTTCTGAGCTGCATGGGCTATGTAGAAAATTATCATAGATTTGAGTCTTTTACAGATCAAAATCTTGGATTTTTGATGTCATAGATTTTAGGTTCAGTAACAATGCATATATTACCTTTCAAATGACAGCTTGGTCGGCGAGTAGCGCCAGACGATTTAGGCTGATCATTTGAAAGGTAATATATCTTCATTGCTGTCTGTTTTGAAAAGGATGGTATTTCTATTACTATTATCGGATTCAAAGAAATAGATAACAATAAAACCTCTAGAACGGAAATGAAGATTCATGCAATACACAATAACGGCACATAAATCGCACGCATTTTCACTTAGATACACTTGTCAACGGCTAAATCATTGGTTTAGAATCAGTTACATGTGCAATTAGAAGCTTTTCATTGGTTCTTCATGCCCCAACTTAGTTCCCCCGGATGTGCCGCGACCTTGAGTCAATTTCCATTCTAGCGAACTTCAGATAAACAATCTATTTCTATGATCGCATTCTCCTATTTGATATCTTTGATATCTATTGCTAACCATTACGCATAGAAATTGAAACGCAATTTCTTGATTAAAACGATCCATGATGACTAATGACATGATGGTCCGTTTTTTACATAGAAATAAACTGTTTATCTGAAGTTCGCTAGAATGGAAATTGACTCAAGGTCGCGGCACATCCAAGGGAACTAAGTTGGGGCATGCAGAACCAATTAAAAGCTTCGATTTACTCATGTGACTGATTCTAACCCAATGATGCAGACGTTGGCAGGTGCATCTAAGTGAAAATGCGTGCGATTTATGTGCCGTTATTGTGCATTGCATGAAGCTTAATTTCCATTCTAGAGGTTTTATTGTTATCAATTTCTATGATTTTTTACTTGTGTACATTTACGGACCTTTCTACTATGATGCCTTGACTTTGATGCTCTATGTTAATGTATCAATCTGCATGCAAGTATCTGGGATTGCATCACTAACAACTTTTGAAATTGAAAATATTACTTGATGATCTGAGCAAAAACAGCCCAGACATTTCCCCAAAATGGTTGGGAATGTGACTTGGATTCCAATAATAACACTTATCACCTGATCGTGAGAGGATATCTAATAAAAATATCAAAGTTTCGGGTCCTTGAAGGTCACTGACGGCAAAGCTGGGAATCTGAAGAAGCAAAACAACTTGAATCGCATACTTGGGAAGGGATTGCTATTCCCATGTTTTCCAGTTTTTCAATGATTCTGAGAGTCTCATGACGGATACAATATCCGATCAAATTTACGCAGTTTGATTGCTTTACCAGGTTTCTAAGAATGCTATTTTCGTGTTCCTGGGAATCCCCGACAATCTTTTGCTCATGTGACAAGGATAGGATTGCGATGGTTCAGAAGGGAAAAGGCAGAGAACTGAGTCATGGAGATAAATCAGGTGGAGACTGACATTAGGAGAGTTCGGAACGCGCACAAACAATTCGATTTACTATTGCAAGTGATAGTGTACAGTGATTTCAGACATAATGTCAGACTTTTGGACAATCACATGGCAAACTCTCTCACAGGAAATCACACTGTAATTAGATCATGCAAAAACAAATAAGCGGATTCGTCGCCTAGTAAGGCAGCAAGTCATAGTGACAATATCCTTTATCGTGACAGGTTATACAAGCAGGCAGAAGAAGAAAATAAGTGATATTTTTCTCATTTTGTTAGAGCATGAAGTATAGTAACGCACAATCATAAAAGAATGACGCGCTATATCACTACTTCAGTTCTAGTGAGGATCATGGCCCAAGGATTTTCAACCGGGTGACGGTTTATAGCTTATCCTGTATGCCAGCTCTCATTGAAACTTCAGTGTTGGAACTCCGTTTACGGCTTGTCCTGTGTACCTCAGGCCTATAAAAACTTCAAAAAGAAGAAAGCGAACAATTGTGAATTAGAAGAAGTTAGTGACAATCAAGCTATTTTAGCAAATAGCTGAAAATGCTAAGCCGATACTAAATTCTTGAAGAACTTCCCGTAAGAAGGAATTGATCTTCACAAAGTTACTCGGCATCAACACGCGGATTTCATTTAATAGAATAATTCAGAGGAGTTATCTGACAATGAAACAGCATGCGGTGCATGTATGTAAGAAGGCGGATCATCAACGTCTGCGTCCGATTATCCGTCGACAATCAATAAATAATTATTCCTAAAAACCGAAGGATTAAAAAATAATAAAAATAATGATATAAATCAAAAATATTCCGATAGTGAATTCAATAAATACTAATGAACTATTATCGCAGTTCACCTGAGAAAATGAGTTGAGCTGTAATGAGCGCAACTGCACAAGTCTGGATACCCTATTTACTGACTTGCAACATTTTTCTCAAAGAGATCTACAAAGGAAATTCTATTTTTAGAATCAACCAGTTGAATCTAACAAATGCTTTGACTGTGCATGAAATATATTCGCTGAGTAAGCTAAATTAGGAATGTCTAAGAATGGCTTCCTCCAATGTTTTGAAACATTTCTATTATAGAATCCTTTCAAAGCCATCATTCTAAATTTGAAAATGAAATTAAAGGCGCCACCCGAGAGCTTTCAGAGAGGTCACTCCATTCAAGAATCTTTAGAACAGTGAGTTCAAATATCAGCATTGAAAAAGAAGAAAAACTGTGAGCTGAACTACTTTTGACAAAAATGGTGGAAAGAGCTACAAAATCTATATCCTAAATTAGATTTGTCACATGTCAGGTTTCGTTTCTTAGAAGATTTATAACGCGTAAGGTCATGGAATTGATGATAGAGAAATGAATGCGACATAAAACGAAATTGTAAGAGGCTTCAGTAGCAGCAATAAACATAACTTAACCACATACCAAGTCAGGAATGAAATACTCGATAAAATTCGGTGATTATTTTGGTCTGGGTTTTTTCGGTACCGGACCAAGTAGAAAATATGACAGAAGTTTCCTTGGGTGTCCCAAGAGACTGGAAGAAAGTTGTCTTTTGTTACTGGAAGAGTGGTGATGGCAATTTGAAGTATCTTTCTCATTGCCTTGGTGCCTGTAGGCTGACTAAGATGATGTTGCGAGGCATTTTGACAGCAGAATCTTTAGCTACTGGAATAAGCTCTCATGGCTTCGTGTCATATGGCATTGACATTCATGACACCCATCCCCAGTGGCTGCCGTCCTTCTTCGAAGATAAGGTGTAGGATGGGATCATTGGGGTTTCTGGCTACCCCGGTTATCGCTACTCACCCTGTATGTATGATAAGCATTGCCGTCGCTGTGGTAGTGACCTCATCGCCATGGCCATCTAGTCCCGGGCCACTCCATGCCAGAATTTGGCTATTAGCTGGGTGTGTTTATTCGCATCATTTCGATATGAAATCTCCAATCCGCTGCGGAGCCGGGTAAATCAACAACTTCGGCCGCAAGTGGGTTACATGCACAAGAACACCAACCCAAGCCAGAAAATCGAATGTGAACTAACTTTCTAGTTTTTCTCAAATTTCTACTTCTTTATAAAAATAAAAAAATGGTAAATCATTTGGTTTCAGTCTTGCTTCTAAACGAGCACTCGGCCAGAATGTGGTTTCGGCTACAATTCGGGATTGTTTCATATTTCTGGTTTTGACAGGCTTCGGAATCACTTCTTTCACAGGCAAATCATCAATCTCACAGTCTCACCTTGCAAATCCTCGCCTTTCCAAGGAAGTTGACGAATCCCGTAAGTGTATGCCACCGCGTGGAGTTCATGTGAACGTGGTCTCTGTCTTTGATGTATTCCTGGTACACTTCGTTGGCATGAACTCTTCGTCCTCCATAATGCCTCTTCAACAAATCAACGTATCCGTTCTTGAACTCGTGATTGAATTCATTCATGAATTTATCTGGACTGTCAGCAAAAATTAGCAATTGACGCTGATGAGCTTCTGACATTGTATGACATTTGAATCCATTCTGTAAAGGAAAATTCACAATCAATGTTTTACACAGAATTAGTGCACCTATCCTGTCGAATAGAGTTTGCGCACATAGATATGCAATTATCCATGCTAGCTACCATGGCTGACTTGACTACAGCCACTAGACGATTATATTTTGTAGTGCACCTATCCTGTCGAATAGAGCTTGCGCACATAGATATGCAATTATCCATGCTAGCTACCATGGCTGACTTGACTACAGCCACTAGACGATTATATTTTGTAGTGCACCTATCCTGTCGAATAGAGGTTGCGCACATAGATATGCAATTATCCATGCTAGCTGCCATGGCTGACTTGACTACAGCCACTAGACGATTATATTTTGTAGTGCACCTATCCTGTCGAATAGAGGTTGCACACATAGATATGCAATTATCCATGCTAGCTACCATGGCTGACTTGACTACAGCCACTAGACGATTATATTTTGTAGTGCACCTATCCTGTCGAATAGAGCTTGCGCACATAAATATGCAATTATCCATGCTAGCTGCCATGGCTGACTTGACTACAGCCACTAGACGATTATATTTTGTAGTGCACCTATCCTGTCGAATAGAGTTTGCGCACATAGATATGCAATTATCCATGCTAGCTACCATGGCTGACTTGACTACAGCCACTAGACGATTATATTTGTAGTGCACCTATCCTGTCGAATAGAGGTTGCGCACATAGATATGCAATTATCCATGCTAGCTACCATGGCTGACTTGACTACAGCCACTAGACGATTATATTTTGTAGTGCACCTATCCTGTCGAATAGAGGTTGCGCACATAGATATGCAATTATCCATGCTAGCTGCCATGGCTGACTTGACTACAGCCACTAGACGATTATATTTTGTAGTGCACCTATCCTGTCGAATAGAGGTTGCACACATAGATATGCAATTATCCATGCTAGCTACCATGGCTGACTTGACTACAGCCACTAGACGATTATATTTTGTAGTGCACCTATCCTGTCGAATAGAGCTTGCGCACATAAATATGCAATTATCCATGCTAGCTGCCATGGCTGACTTGACTACAGCCACTAGACGATTATATTTTGTAGTGCACCTATCCTGTCGAATAGAGGTTGCGCACATAGATATGCAATTATCCATGCTAGCTACCATGGCTGACTTGACTACAGCCACTAGACGATTATATTTTGTAGTGCACCTATCCTGTCGAATAGAGGTTGCGCATATAGATATGCAATTATCCATGCTAGCTACCATGGCTGACTTGACTACAGCCACTAGACGATTATATTTTGTAGTGCACCTATCCTGTCGAATAGAGGTTGCGCACATAGATATGCAATTATCCATGCTAGCTGCCATGGCTGACTTGACTACAGCCACTATACGATTATATTTTGTAGTGCACCTATCCTGTCGAATAGAGGTTGCGCACATAGATATGCAATTATCCATGCTAGCTACCATGGCTGACTTGACTACAGCCACTAGACGATTATATTTTGTAGTGCACCTATCCTGTCGAATAGAGCTTGCGCACATAGATATGCAATTATCCATGCTAGCTACCATGGCTGACTTGACTACAGCCACTAGAAGATTATATTTTGTAGCTATTTCTATTTTCTATCTATCTGGATTAAATTTTCATGCTTCGAATCGGCGAAACCGTGTAAACAGCCATGACAGTTACTATGAAGAAATGCGGCGGTAAACATCGAATTTCGTGCTCATTGCATATGAAACCAATGTCATGTATCACTTTTAAGTCAAATATCATTTCGTCTACAAGTCAATTTTGTTATTTTATCGGATGAACTATCATTTATCGCACTGTATTTCTTGAATAAGACATACTGTACGTGTGCGTGTACTAACGGTCCGAAGAGGACTGCAGTTTACCTTGTACTAGAGTGGATTGATGCAAAGAAGAATTATTTTTTGAATCTTACAGTCGCGTTTTTGTTAGACCGCATCAAACGTTTACACTCTACATTACTTGAACGCCTGAAATTAAGAAAAAATTGAATAAAAAAACTTTTGAGCAACAGGGTACAAGTGCGAATCCATACGTAAAGCATAAATTACTTGGTTTTCAAAGTAGACAGCCGATCCGAGTGTTCATTCTTTTGTTTGTGAACAAAAGGCGCAAAAGGCGAAGAAGCATGCTAAAGACTCCTCTTGTCTGCGAGCAGATGACATTTTTTTTAAACGTTTGTGCATATTCTGTCAGTTTCAACTCAAGAGGCAAGTTGGTCAACATTTAACAGCCTCAAAGCAAATGCGAAAGGTAGGCTGAAATAAATGATAAAGAATTACCGGTATACATCTAATCAAACATTTGCTACTTCAGCACCTTCTTTCGCTACAAGCAGCACGCGACGTTTTCGTTTCTGTTAACATACCCTTGAATAAGATTGACCACCGCAAGATCTGAGATTTCTTGAAGAAGGCATCGGACGATTCAACTCTAAGAAAACTTGATGTTTATGCATTTATCAGACTTTGCACCAAGCTTAAAGAGAAACATGTGCGTGTGTATGGGCTAGCATTTGATGAAACCGCTGATGTTGCATGAAGCCTTCAATTTGATAAATAGATTTCAAGACGATCTCGTTTACCCACCTGCTTCATGGAAGTTGATGTGTGCTCTAACTACGATCAGAGGTTTGAGCATACAGTGGTACTATACGGCTACGAGAACGTTCTGGTCAGTCGTTAAGTACCTCAGTGCAAATCTCAATTTGATGAAAACTCCATTCTCAAATGGGATTCTAAAGAGTATGAAGATACCAGGAATGAGCCTATAGTGCCTTGTCGTTTTGAACAATTGAATATTATGCAAAAACATAGTCTTCTTTTTAAAGATTGATTTCTGTTCACAAATGAATCTAGTCGACAGTCCGACAGCCGAGAGAGTACGGCTTGGATGGATGAAATTTCGAGAGATAAGTGAACTGTTACTTGGACGTAGATTCTCGTTGAAAATGAAAGGGATGATATATCGGAGTTGCGTAAGGCCAGTGATACTACATGGTAGTGAGACTTGGCGCTTGCGAGAGGTTGAAATGAGTATTTTGAGGAGGACGGAGAAGGCGATGATCAGAGCAATATGTGGCACGAAACTCAAGGAGAGAAAGAAAAGCAACATTTTGATGAGGAATAGGGCAGTTGGCGAAATCGAATGCAGTCCGCTGGTACGGTCACGTTTTGAGGAGGGAAGAGGACGACATTCTCCAGAAGGCACTTGACTTTGAAGTTCAGGGACAGCGGAACCGGGGCCGGCCAAGGCGCATGTGGCGAAAACAAGTCGAGGAAGAGGTGAAGATCGGTTTTAAAAAAGAAGATGCCCAGAACAGGACAAAATGGAGAGTAGGTGTGAGAAGGGTTTCTGTGCAATGACGTACATCCGGCCACCCTCGCTCGTCGGGGACAAAACCGGATCCAAACTGGTTTCATGATGATGATGAACATGGATGTCGAATCGACTGCGGAGTGTGTCGACATGGAAGAATGACATGAATTGAGATTTGTTTTATGAACTTAAAAATGAAATAGTTGTTGTGTTAATAAATAAATCAAACACTTTGAGATTCCTTATTGTCAACTATTTCAAAATGCAGTGCCAAGATCTCAAACTCTAATGAGCATCTTAGGACTAGTTTAGAAATTTCCGGGTTGTCGGACTCTCATAAGGACTTGTCAGCACTGATGGATGAAACATTCACGATAATGAGAAAACACAATTTCGAATGCGGTTGTTGATCCAAAACTTTCTATTGTCTTACAGCCTGCTTTCCTTCTTCATATCCTGTCGATTCATATCATCAGATCTCTCTTTCTGATTGTTTCTTCAAGCACGTTTGACCCAATCAGATCTTTGCGAATGTCTTCCTTCTCCATGAAAGCAAAAACTCTTGTTCTTAGTGTGCGTACAACCAACAGTTGAAATATTGTCGTTCATTGAATTGGTTGTTGTTCAGTGAAGTTGAATGGCGCCACATTATATGAGGGGCTGCTGTGATTTTTGGAGATGGGCGATTTGACCACACCTAGCTCATTGTTTGGCAATTAATGCGGAGCGCTATTTGGTGTTTCGAAGTTTGCATAGATGAGGCGGTGTTGAGGTGTGAGACAAATTCAATGAGGGGCTGTTGACTGTTATTTCTTGAAGTTTGACAATTTGACAGAATCTCAATTATTAGATAATCGTTGTTCGGCGCTACTTTCCATATCGAATGTTATATGGTGACGGGCAAAACGAGAGGAGAGATTCCTACCTTTCAAATACGAACGTAAATCGTGTGTCTATTGTCGTCGGTCTTCCACTATTGATATGACTTTGTTTTCTGTTTAACTTGAATATATTTCAGTCTGATTGCATCATATTAAGTCTGACTGAATCATCTCTTTTAAAGTATGCAAATTTCAGATAGCAACTCGCTTTAACCAGAAGTCCAATATTAGAAATAATAAAATGCGGGGCGGCTCCTTCTATTTTCAGAGATGTGCCATGACAGAACAATGAGGGGCAAGATTAAGCATAAATGGGTTTCCTAAGAGAGTCGGAGATTCGCAGCTTCATTTGAGAGGCTGCATTTGAGAGGACGCAGCTTCGCCCTCGTCTAACTTTCATGAGCGACAACTATCACTTGCAAGTAGCATCATCTTCATCCCCATTTGATGGATAACAGGCTTTCACAAGATGACTTTCCTCAGCAAACAATGCTCATCCTTGAGAACTTTTCCACTCCTTCCATCTCAGTTAGGTCACCAGGTGTAAAAACGAGCTTGGTAGGCCGAAGATCGCTCTCTGGGACATGCTTGGGTTCTACTTTTAAGTCGGACTGTTTTGTCAGTAGAGTCAAATGCCAGTCATCATGGAGTTCGAATGAAGATAAAATTTGTTTTTGTTTTTCACCTCAACTAACAAGCTCGCCAACACAGAAGTGCGTGATGCAGTAAGAAGTGGACAGCAGAAAATGATTCGGTTCGGCCAGACGAAATCCAGTCCTTCATTCGAATTGACATTCAAATCTATTCCCCATTTGAACTATCATTACATAAGGAAGCAGCCTATGACACGCTTCGCAAGAAAGATTTAACGGTTTATGGCAGATTGGTCTCTGTTATTGAATTACGTACAATACAGAATCAATGCGACTGAATCTTCGCGATTCTACTATGACCGGTAGAGCGGATTGATTGCGTGATGTATCAAACAGGATGCCGCGGTTTTCAAGTGATCAAATTCCTGAGTTTCCAGGAGGTGCAGCAGCCCGCATTAAAGACTTATCTGTGCTGCAATAGTATTTCTTCAGCTCCGGCCATGCTGCGAATCAATCCCGCCCCGAAGCCGGATAGGGTTTCGAACCCGAAATGTGCACCCCTATGTTAAGGCAACGCATTTGGAGTTATCAATTCACATCATAAGGTCTCACAATGCCTTCAGTTACAAATATGAGTTCATGACATTTCCTGGCCGGCACCGGTACACCGGTTAATTGGAGGACTTCAATGATGAACAATGCACTGAAATACATAGTACACATCGTAAGGTCAAAATGTCTCATCATTGGAATTACACGTCTTTCATTATTTAGAATACTTAGTTGATCACTGACATATTTTATGGCCTAATTCAATAGAAATAACCAAGCTTGTAATCAAGTAGAGTCATAAGCAGCGGAAATTCGTATATTTTATTATTAAGTCCCCAGCAGTTTGTCAAACTACTTTTATAATACGCTCCAAATTTTTGCATGCGGTAGACTTCATATTAGATAGAATCTTATTTTGAATTATTGCTATTGACATTCATGTGGACATAACTTGTTCAAGTGGTTAGACAATGTATTGCACAATAATATCAAAGTTAAGAAGTTCAAAATTTTCGTTATAGGTAGGTCAAGTCTACAAATCACTTAGAATTTATGACGTTTTCTAAAGCACACAATCATTCTATAGTGTGCTGTATTATTTCGATTCATCCGTGTAAAGTCCAGCACATGCTGCGCCGAAACATTGCAGATTTCTTTGTCCCGGGCCCACATTGACTCTAAGAAGTCAAAGCCGAACCCGTTGCCAGCTCTCATCAGAGGGGACTTCGTCAGCTTCGTATCTGCTTCGTATCTGCTTGTAAGTAAGAGAGATACCTTGATCACACTCAACGACAGATTCTAAACTACTGCTAACTGAACACAAATTTTGTTTCATCTGATTAAATTGAATTCATTTAATTAAATTTCAAATGTAAAAGATGCGAAGGTAATGTGACTCCATTACCAGACCTGCCATTTACCATCAACATTGTTGTCCACAAGCTTGTGGCAATCCTTTTCATGTTCTTTTCCCTATGAGCCCGACCACGTTACCACGCACGAAGAAGTACCAATCATTTTACACGCAAGAATTCCACAAACTGTGTTTGACAGTGAATTTAAAGTGAAATTCTTTCAAAATCCTTGACTTTTGTGTATTTGTCACATTCCTACTTTCAATTACTTGTATCGCATGTTTTTCATTTATAAATAAACAACACTACCACTAACATTGGCGAAGACGAATTGGAAGCTGTGACATCATTCTGCTACCTTGGCGACATGATAGATCAAACAGGCGGATGTTTTGGTGCGACAACCACGAGAGTCAAGTCGGCTTGGAAAACATTCCGTGAGTTGCTTCCAGTGCTCACCAATCGTGGCATCTCCCTCCGGCGAAGAGGATATGTTTACCAAGCCTGTGTCCGAAGTGTGCTGCTTTACGCCTCAGAAACATGGGCTGTAAAGACTGATGATGTGAGCCGACTGGAAAGAAATGAAAATGCGATGATCCGATGGATCTGCTCCACGAAGTTAAGTGAGCGGAAATCGATGGCTGAGCTAAGGCATCACAAACCTTAAAAGCGTTCTGAGGTCAAGTCGCCTTCGATGGTTCGGGCACTTGGAGCGTATGCCTAACTGGCTATGACCAAAGAAAATTATGACCTTTGAAGTGCCTGGTCCGAACATCCGAGGAGGCCAGAGGAAAAGATGGATTCACAATGTGGACAAGGACCTCCGCGACCTGCGGCTCGATCGTCGAATTGCACAGGATCGTGGAGCATGGAGGAGCGCTATCCGTCCTCAACATTGGAATCGGCATGGAATACCGTCCAACCCTCAAAACTGGCGGTCAGTAAAGTAAAGAATTCGTCATTTTTACGCATTGTTTGCTATGGATAGGCTCTCATTCGGAACCGGTCGAAGATTGGATTTTCAATATCTGACATTTTACTACGTTCTCAAGAAGAAGGAAAACACCAACGAGAAGCTTCCTTTCAGCTGCACCTGCCTCTATCTCTCTCCATGTCAATTAATGCATTGGTGGTAAGTTACGGATATCAATTGCATCTAGTAATCGCATTCCTATAAATTCATTTATATATATATATATTAATTATATATGAACTGACCGGTAACAGCACCAGTATGCCGGTTCCAACTCTGCTACAGACATTCGATTGATTTCCATCACAGCCTCTTTATAAAATGCAATCTGTCCGCCCCCTCAGAGCAAGAAGAGAGCAGAAGAGCCGCTGCATCTTAATTTAACCATCAGCATATCGGAGACTGAGTTTCCTGTAATGACGGCTCAGTTTATGTGAAATCCAAAGGTTTGAAAGGCAGTATGAGAGGCATTTTGACAATTCTGCGTAGATAAGATCGTCCATCGATTTTGAACTACAACGTCATCCCGATTCCAAGGAGAACATCGCATTTGATATTCCGGTTGAATTTTTATAATCGATAACTGCTCATTACGAACCTACACGAGTTGTCTACGTTTTCAGACGAGTGAACACTTTTCCAATTTCCCAGCTCCAAGAGGCGTCCTCAAAGGAAAAGACAATCAAAAACAAATACATGAAATATTCTCTCATGTCTGCGACATATTGTCTTCCACAAGAAATCATCATGGAACACCATACCGTATTCCATCTAATAAGTGCCGCGGCGTTCATTTACAGTCGCCTACTTTGATGTGCGGCGTTTACTAAAGGGCGTCGCTTGACAGAGAGCGGCATTTATTAAAATGAGCAATTCTTCCTAATTGAATTGAGCAAGTATAATTGCAGCTTGGCAGTGGCGGGCGCGATTTGATTTCCATGCAATTCCGAATCGTGCGACTCAGGACAAGATTAATCGAAAATCGTGCGATTCTAAATATTTTGAGATTTTCTCACATTAATTGATTAGAAGCTTGCAGTTAGTCTGGTTGACATGTTGTCCTTTAATTCTAGATCATTATATTAATTATAAATTCAATAATTTCCGCTAAAATTGAGATATCAGACACTAAGACTACTTAGACATTAACATTATTCCTACCCTATTGCTAAATACGATTCTCTGTTTATAATGTTTGAGAGTGCGGCATCACAAATCAGAACACCGAGTGCCTGTAAACAAGGCACGAAGGGTCAGGAGAATCTATTATTCAGAATTCAGTGCATTTACTGCGAAATGCTAGGTTCTCTCCGATTGTATATCTCACTTTATGTCACATCACTGAAGAAGTCTCATTGGCGCAACATATCTAGTGCCTTCAGTCCGCCTTTTTTGTACTCGAGTTCGTGACCATTAAGACGGAGACAATGGACGCGACACGCATGGACTAGCGCTTGGTCGACGCTTTTTGCTTTTTATCGCACTTCCATTCAGTGGAATTAGTTCTAATGTTGAACGAGAGAAAAGGATTCTTCCTCATAAATGTCACTTAGCAAAAGTAATTGCGCGATTCCTGGTCGCCTGATGAATCGAGCGGAATCAATTAACTGCGCCCTCTACTGCAGCCAGGTATATGAACTTTGCGAAAATGAATCAATAACAGCAGAAAACTCATCTGGCAGGCTTCTTACAGCATTACCGATTTGTTAATTGTCGACAAGGGGTGGTAGTTTCGACGCTGATTGAACACAGTATGGGACTAATTTCTTGGCATTGCGGGTACTTGTATTTGCGGCTTCCTTCCCATGGGCTTATGACATTATTCGGTCCTCGACAGCAAACAATCTGTAGGCTAGGTCCCTTTATTAAGAAGGTGTTACGCCATCAATTTCAATAAGAATCGTCCACATGCAAAGCATGATATATTATAATGGCGACACGCTCGTATAATAGAACGTGTGGTTGAGAGTGACGTTTGAATGTTGTTTCTTTTATTTGAATACAAACTGCAATGTCGTGACATATCATAACGCATTTCACTGACATTTGATGACTATATCCTTATTTTTCAGCTTAATACGAGGGGGGGGGAACCCTTTGATCACTGATCGTTGTCATGTTGTATCAATCATGTGATACATTGCCTGTGAGGACTCTTGAGCGTATCTTCCATGACCGCCTTGAGTTGTCCAAGGTTTCGGCTCGTTGGGTACCAAGGCTGCTGACTGCAGAACAGAAAGGCGCTCGGGTCACCAACTCCTCTGTTGTTCTTGGTCTTCTGGAAGACGATGACGAAGGGTTTTGAGGAGATTCATCACGGTTGATGGAATTCCACTGCCAAATTTCAAGCCAAAATAGAGATGAAAAGAAAAGTGAATGCACTGGATACTGCGAGGTGAGCACACATCGGATCACGCCCAGACAGCACCTTCTGCAGGCAAGTTCCAGGTGACAGTCTTTTGGGATTGCGAAGGTGTGATTCATGTTGCCCTCCTGATCATACAATCAATGCCCAATACTAAAGCAGCCCCTCACAGATCGTGCGCAAGCTTTTGCCGAAAAAAAGACAGGAAATGATTTCGCGACGTCCTTCATGTCTGCAGCATAACGGAGGGACCAAGGAGCGAAAACGATGACCACAACCAAGCAGCTGAAGTGGCAGCTGCTTCCTCGCCCACTGTATTCCCCTGACTTGACCTCTAGTCACTATCATCTCTCCGGTCAAATGAAGTAGGCGATCGGTGGTATTCGATTCAATGGTGAAAGAGATAAAGAGAGCACCGAAAGCTTCATTCGGGAAATTTCCGCAAGATTAGCTTGAAGAAGGAATGAAGAAACTTGAGAAGAGATGGGAAAAGTGAATTGAAATTTAAGGTGATCAAATCGAAAATAGAGTTTTGATACGCTTTTAATTCTGTCAATAAATATTTGTACAATTGGAAGTTAAATGTTGTTCTCGTGAAAAGCAACTATCAGAACTATAAGAAATAATATTTAGATATGCACTTGCGCCAAAATAGACATCTATAGATAGGAGAGACAAACGTTGCGAACTTTTGGTACGCCCCTCGTAGATGATAATCATGTCGGCTATTATCAGGGGTGCGGCGTATATAAAAATCTGACCTCCAAGCTGCGACGCTGATTAGGGGGCGGCGTTTATTGTAGGAAAACAGTAAATTACAATTAGGAAATTTATGTCCGGTTTCTACAGAAAAAGACAAAGATTGAATTCACCGTAAACCAAATAGCTGGCTGCATATAAAGATCAGCATAACTGACATTGACGAGTAGTGGACATATCTTATATGTATCTGGTGAGACCAATGGCGATTAAACGACAAGAAATTGCATCATAAAAACAATCAATCTTGCGCAAGGCTTGACGAATTATTTTCTCAATCACAGGAAAATAGAGAAAATCATTCCAGCAAAGTATTTGCGTGATAATTTCACATCTTTTCTCGATTTCATTAGGATTTATCTTTCAGGATATTGCGTCTGCATAGAAAGATGATAATTAGCCAAGCTGCAGATCTTAATTCCGTGTATGTCACAATTCATAACATGTAGCATGACCATCAACCACGGAATCTTTTCTTAAAAAATCGCTGATTTGAATCATTTCTGTGGTGAAATGAATCATCAGACAGGGACACTCTAAAACCTAATGGTTGATAGCCTCCAAAACTGCTTAATTTAAGACTTGCAAAATGAATACAATAACAGGGTGTGCGCACAAATCTGAATGAAAGTTTCCAGGCTTTCTGCAAGGAAATCTGACTCAAATTCACGCGTCAAATATAAACCGGCATGATAAGACAGTTTTGTAAAAAATCCGCAAGATCTCTTCTGGAAGGGATCATACGTTACTTTTCCCGGGTCCCATTTTCAGTTTTGAGATGATTACAAGTAATCCAAGAGTTATGAATAGATAGTAGTGAGAATTAATAGAAGTTATGCGCCTACACACTATAGGCCCTATGCTGCGACTGAAAATACATTGATTATTAATGCACTAAGGTCACAGATAATAATTAATTAGAGCTCAACCATAATGAGGCAAAGTACCGCAGGCGAAACCTCCACCCTTTAGAGGGTAATTAGCAGAATTTCGATGTTTTTAAAGCCTCCAGCATTTATGGGAGTACAACTAATAGAATTTTCATGTTTTCTAAAGCGCCGCAGGCGAAATCTCCTCGAATGCACAAAACATTTTCTCGGCAATTATATCAAGCAGGAATTTCAACTTTTCCGAGCTTTACGTTATTTCAGATTGTCATGATATGAGGGAGGGTTTTGTGAATCAGCATTTGTTGGCATTTATAATGAGTTTCACAATGTACGAGTAATAATATATCCCGTAGGCCTACACAGGAGAACAAATGGAATTGTTTACTTCACAATGTGCGGTTTACTTCTTGAATACATCTACCTTCACTTTACTATTGTACATGTAGTCTATATAAAATTAATCGCCATTGATGCCACTGATGTATTAAGATAAAGAAGAAGACAAATACCAATATAAATAAAATTTCTTGAGTATAATAAAATAATATGCTCATAATAATGCACTGGCAAGCAGAATTTCTACCAGCAAGCTCTAATCGGCCTGTAACCTTAAGTAGGTCTAAGCCAGACATCGTTCTCCTAGAATGTGTACACAAATCGATCGTCTTGAACATTTTGCAACACACTGTCTTCAATTGGCACGTAGTCAGGCTTTCTCATCATGTCTAAGGCATCGGCTAACAAATCCTCTGTTATTCCGAAACATTCCGGGGAAAATCTAACCAAAGTTCTACGCCTAAGGAGTTTGCATACCATGAATTAATATTATTGACGAAAATAGACTGAAGTGCTTTGATTCGTCTCACAATTTCAAGGTGTACTCCAGGAATTCCAGGGAGCGCGGACACCCTGCAATAATCACCGAATACAACACATTGCATGTAGATACACATGTAACATTAATCTGCTAAACAGACAGTCCTGTCAAATCGATATTTGATCCACATCACAACCTGAACTTGTTTCGTTTGGGAAACAAAAATCCATTGTGAGGAGTTTTCATCATTTAAAGACAAATCCCTTGAGACAGGGATCGGCAACCTAGACCAGTCCGCGGACCACTAGACCAACATTCCCACGGGCTGCATTCCAACGGGAGGTCACTTACATATGCCTTGAATGGAGAACAACGTGTACAGTCTTATGACATCTACATCGTCATCCGAGGGGGTGAAGCGGATCTTTAGCACCTATGGAATTGTGCATTCCAAATTATCAGCCTGGAACACCAAAAAATGGAAAACTTGTATTTCTTTTCAAATCTTCTACATGCAGGGTGTCCGTGCAAATTTGAATGAAAATTTCCAGGAGTTTTCCGGGTTTTCCAGGGTAAAATTTCATTTTCCAGGATTTCCAGGATAAAATTTCATTTTCCAGGATTTCCAGGATAAAATTCATTTTCCAGGAGTTTTCCGGTTTTTCCAGGGTAAAATTTCATTTTCCAGGATTTCCAGGATAAAATTTCATTTTCCAGGATTTCCAGGATAAAATTCATTTTCCAGGATTTCCAGGATAAAATTCATTTTCCAGGAGTTTTCCGGGTTTTCCAGGGTAAAATTTCATTTTCCAGGATTTCCAGGATAAAATTTCATTTTCCAGGATTTCCAGGATAAAATTCATTTTCCAGGAGTTTTCCGGGTTTTCCAGGGTAAAATTTCATTTTCCAGGATTTCCAGGATAAAATTTCATTTTCCAGGATTTCCAGGATAAAATTTCATTTTCCAGGATTTCCAGGATAAAATTCATTTTCCAGGAGTTTTCCGGGTTTTCCAGGGTAAAATTTCATTTTCCAGGATTTCCAGGATAAAATTTCATTTTCCAGGATTTCCAGGATAAAATTCATTTTCCAGGATTTCCAGGATAAAATTCATTTTCCAGGATTTCCAGGATAAAATTCATTTTCCAGGAGTTTTCCGGGTTTTCCAGGGTAAAATTTCATTTTCCAGGAATTCCAGGATAAAATTCATTTTCCAGGATTTCCAGGGTAAAAATTCATTTTCCAGGATTTCCAGGATAAAATTCATTTTCCAGGAGTTTTCCGGGTTTTCCAGGGTAAAATTTCATTTTCCAGGATTTCCAGGGTAAAATTTCATTTTCCAGGATTTCCAGGATAAAATTCATTTTCCAGGATTTCCAGGATAAAATTCATTTTCCAGGAGTTTTCCGGGTTTTCCAGGGTAAAATTTCATTTTCCAGGATTTCCAGGGTAAAATTTCATTTTCCAGGATTTCCAGGGTAAAATTTCATTTTCCAGGATTTCCAGGATAAAATTCATTTTCCAGGAGTTTTCCGGGTTTTCCAGGGTAAAATTTTATTTTCCAGGATTTCCAGGGTAAAATTTTATTTTCCAGGATTTCCAGGGTAAAATTTTATTTTCCAGGATTTCCAGGGTAAAATTTCATTTTCCAGGATTTCCAGGGTAAAATTTCATTTTCCAGGATTTCCAGGATAAAATTCATTTTCCAGGAGTTTTCCGGTTTTTCCAGGGTAAAATTTCATTTTCCAGGATTTCAAGGGTAAAATTTCATTTTCCAGGATTTCCAGGATAAAATTCATTTTCCAGGAGTTTTCCGGGTTTTCCAGGGTAAAATTTCATTTTCCAGGATTTCAAGGGTAAAATTTCATTTTCCAGGATTTCCAGGGGTCGCGGACACCCTGGACATGTAGAAGATTGTTATTGATGATTATAGCTACAAGTACTGAGATTTATGCATGCTTTTCTACACTACAATAACATTAGATACTAGATCGAAGATTCAGGCATAGATACAGGGAAGAGCAAGAACTCCACGCTGTCAACAATTATCAATTACCAGCAGTAGGCCTGTACTAATAGATTTAAGTGATATTGAGCATAAGTTTCAGTAAATGCATATAGGGCCTTTGTAATATACATATAATTAAATTATTTATTAATACAGTGCATAAATACATTATACACATGCATACAAAATCACTGAAACTTGTCTATCTTTGGGATGAAGCACATGAGATATTTGAATGCACAAAATATCGCCGTCATTTTGATGAATGTTTATTTTGTTGACTCCTGAGCACTTTCGCGGCCTCTCTTCATGAGGAGTACTGTCGTGATGACAATGACAGAACAGCGATTCACAGAATGTCACGAACACAACGAATAATCAATAAAGACACAGAGATCTATAAACCACTGTCATGACGTCATGCAGGTAGAAACAAAACAACAGGAAATAAACTTACTGAAGGCAGAAGGCACGTCATTCACATTGCAAAACAGGATACAGAAAGTAAAGTGTAAATGAGATAAAAAGGGGACGGAAAATCAACAAGGCAAAGACAAATCATGTTTGAGTTCCCTTTGAATACGAAGTAACGGACGGAGATGAAAAATGTAAAAAGACTCTGAGATATGAAAAGTAAAAGAAAAACGAAGAACACTTAGTACTGAAACGTACGAGGAGAACATATTGCCTCTAAAGCAGTCACAATCGATGATAGGCCGACAAATAGCACCACTAGGGGCTGCTGAAGACAGTTTCCAGCCACCAGGGAAAATGCTCTCTCATCCGAACCCTGAGACACAGCTTGCTTCTACCTCCTGATGGTCGCTTGATGTGTCCGAAAGGCCTCGTTTTGACTGAATAGAGCATTTTAGCGATACCAGGACTTCTCTCATCACATTAGCAAATATATGCGGTCCTTCATTCTCAACTACATAACAGCAGGTTACCATAGCATGACAAAATCGCGAAGAAGAGCAGAACGGCTGCAGTCAATGAGATGAAAGGAATACAAAAGGCATTCTTGTATCCGATCATTGCCAAGACATATCACCAATACAAATGAAATCCACTACAGAAAGGCGATGTCATATGCAGTCAGACATTTAGCAAAAAGATGGGTTTCATTAATGAATTCATCAAGCTGCTACCACACGCAAATCCATGAACACAACCGCTATGTATTGCTGCTTTTTGCATCTCTGACCATTTCCACGATTTTCATTTACGGCAATCAAATTTAAAATCAACATTCCGAAAATAATTTGCAACACACATTTATCCACACTACTAGCAACTGAAATAAGTAGACTGAGATTTCTTAATAATGCGGAGCAGAACACAAATTGTATCGAAGTGAAATCTGAGCGGCTGCGAAACGTGACCACGAAGAATAAACACTCAACATTCAAAAGAAGCATTTGTTTTCACGTACTCTTGTAAGAAGTTACAACATGATTGAATTTTACTCAAGAGTTTGGACCGAATGACACAACAGCTCATTTGAAGCAAATAGCTATTCTACAACATCAATGAAATCATGCAATTTTACATTTCTAGTCATTAATCACAAGATAAATTCCCAATGAACTTACTGATCATCTTCACATCGTTCATGACTTACTTCATCACGGCATTGCTTCTTGCACATTTCGCAGTAGAACTTCAACTTTTGCAATCCTTTAGCTTTTATTCGATTAGCGATTGCTTTGGGAGTCAGGAATCCGTGTTTCGGCATTTCAGATCTGCAAAATAATGAGAAATATAATGACTCAGACCAAAGTCTGTCAAGAACTAGATCAGTAAAGTCGCTTTTTGCATGCGTCTTCTGTTTATGGAGCCTTGCTTATGACTCTGTGAGGCTACCTTGTGACTCCCACAGATCACTAAGCAGCTGTCAAGCTGTCACCATGTTCTGAGACTCGTCAGTTTCATCCTTCATATTATTTGGTTGCCAAGCAGCCACCTCACCCACAGATGTTATCCGTTTTGTGCTGAGCATGCAGATAAACCTTGGTCTTAAGCTATGGCTGCGTCTGCTCTGAAAACTGATTGTATTCGATTTCATCTCATTACATCTCACCATATATTTCTAAAGCACTGAAGATGTCGAGGTAAGTAGTCTTATCATGTATAAAAAATGCATACATACTAAAAGTGCGTTGTCTTCTTTCAGTTCTGCAACGAGGCAAACAATAATAAACATTGCATCTCAGTCGTTCAGGAATCAGATGGTGTAGAAGATGATTTCGCTCACATTTTCTACAGTAATCGATGGTAGCTTTCTTTTAAACATACTCAGTCTCAATGCTATAAAAATCGATACCTTGACACGAGATCCACAAATGAAAGTATGTGCTCTGTTTTGCAAACGCTCTAACATCAATATGTGTTTTGAATGAACTTTACCGTAAACATTACAAGACATATGTCAGCGAACAACGACAAAATTAAGGATTTGCATACAATTTTCAAATCGACAACACTGTCTTCTTAAGGACTCTTGATATATGCAGGTGCTGAGATGCACGTATCAACACTGATAAAAATATAGCCGTCCCATGCACATTTTTTCATTCAATACAAGCCCAAAAATATTCACCGATTGATTTTCTTTTTACATATTTAGATGTTGTTTGGGGGGGGGGGGCTGGGGGTAGCTGTAACTCCTAACTTCCGGGTCGCAGGTGGTTAGCCACGATATAAGCAAACCCTGTTTTGTCGAATAAGCAGTCCCGGACCAACAGCAGCGGAATCACCAGGGGGATGGCTTTGAGGATGGAACCTCAGTGCTTATAAAAGGCTGCAAAATGACGGTGCTGTGACAAGACGGATGAAGGTCGCCTTCAAGTAAACCTTTCTGTAATAGTCCGGCAGCCAGAACGAGTTCCTGCAAGGAACGAGGCCGACAATGAGACTTCCACAGAATGATGGACACCATATGTTTACTACGAATCTGCACGTCTGCCGAGTTCTAGTGAGTTCCTCTTCTTATCAGACAGGATCAAAGAAAAACACATGCAAATGCAATGGGATGCAGATTGCAGTTTTCGGCTAAAATGAAATTTTCTAAGTTTTCTCTGATTGAACCAAAAGTATTAAGCCCAAAGTCATAATTTTTGGCATGGAATGTCTTCAGGTCATTTCCTATGATGCACATGTGCTATTATCATGCATCTGATCGGCAATGTATGTGAGGATGTGTTTGAAAGTGGGTAAAGTTGCTCAAAATGATTGTGTTTGCCGACATTAAAAGGCTCACCAAATCTAAATGTGTTTAGCTTTATAGACAGAAGTGCATGAACATGAAAGGATTCTGGCTGCCGGACTATAACCCGGGCAGCAGGGGTGTAGTCCCTGAAGCTGGCAGAAGAGCTGAACGCTCAGCCAACGGTAACTTCGGGACAGCAGAAGGCAAGCTGACTACTCCAGTTTTGGCTTCTGTTCCTGCGTTAGATAAAGCAACGGGAAACCACTCTAATAACCTCTCCCAAGACAACTACGGGTAGGGACAAGCAGAAATAATAGATATATAACAGGAAGGTGGGACTCCCAGGTCAGATGGTTCTTTCGACGCTACTGGGAAGGACGAAGTCTTTCGAATTATACCCATAGCGATAATGAAGCTGAAGATTGAAGAGTCATGTCACTGGGTCTTTAGGAAATAGAAATGAAAAATGTAATCGTTTGAACTAATTCTGCAGTCAAATTGGATTTCAAGTTCTAAATACTCAGTTCAAAAAGCACGCGAGAGGGATATATACATGGCAGTCACCGGACAGTCATACTCGAAACCAGATCGATTATATTCTTTGCCCCAGAAGCTGGAAATGCTCACCAAGAGGGGTGACTACCATGTCAGGAGCAGATTGCGGCACCGACCACAATCTACTTGTTGAAGATAAAACTGAACGGTGTACCGAGAAAAGAGCCACGAAAAGAAATATGATTTGAGCAGAATAGATGACAATTGAATTATGTTTGAACATTTTATGATTGATGGTTGATTTTATGATGTTTTTATGATTGAACATTTTTTTCCTTTCATGCAAGTGCCCGGTACCAAAGTCAATCAGCATTATTTGACTTATTTCGTGGCCAACCTCGATTCGAACTCGAAATTGCCGTTCTCGATTAAAATATAATCGCGGTTGCATCACTGGATTTGAAGTAATTTTACTACTATTCTACCACCTACAATCACCTAATCAGGAATATTGACGTTGAAATCATAGCACTGGTTGATAATTGACTTGAAAAACGCAGGATACGTACAAAAACGCAATAACGCAGGATCTGCCCCCAAAGACGCAAATGCGTAAAAAAAGGCAACAGCGGGAAAACTGATGATGTAAAAATATTTGGAAGCTTTATTAAGAGAACTTCAGCTGTTGAAATCATCCAATTGAAGTCGATGTCATGGAGGAATACAGGGGAACATCGTTGTGATTGAAATAAGAAAACTAACATTGCAACACCATAATGTTTTGTTCAACTCCACTTCTCATGTGAATCAGGTCATCCCACAGAATTAGATTGTTTAATCGTATCACTTTGCCAGAAGTGCAAACTGATTCAAAACAATGGCACATGCAGGAACTTAATAAGTGGGCAAAAAGCAATTTTCAATACCTTACAGAGATAGGAAAAAATGGTCGTGCGTCGCTTGCGGATTGTTCTGAATTCCTTCAAATACTCCGATCGCCACGATTCCTTCAGATTCGAAGAATTCAGATCATTGCGCAAAAGTTTTCTCGATAATGTTAGTCCTTCCGATCATTATTAAAAAAATAGAAACCGCAAGAAAAAACATTCACAAACTACTCTGTAGAACTTGACATCGTCTGTGTCTCTTTGCTGTGTGATCTGGTTGATAACAGTCACTGAAACTTTGCACAATTTGGCGTGTTTAACGTTGAACAGGCTGCTCATTGTTCGATTGCTATGGTATTATGTCAGTAGATTGTGCCATTTCATTAGCGTTACATGTTCCAATGTTTCCCTTCTAGTCAAACAGAAGAAGAGACGACCTGTCTAATTCTGTGGGTCATCCATTCCATTCCTGTTGCTGCGAACATCATTCACCACGCTCCGCATGTTTTGTTGAATTATCGGACTTTGTAAGCCGGAAGCACCTGCTTCAACTTTTTCTACTTCCAGCTTTACCATTTTCTTGTAGTAATGAAAAAGAATTCATTTTTTGGCTCTGCAAGAGTTCCACCTTATGTTGGCAAGTAATTTCAACAAAGGGGTCACGAAGGTTTCATCCCGATTGGACATTACATCATTTTCACATGGAATTCCATTCATAGTCCTGTTAAGGTACCTGTAAAAACGCATACACATGTCATCCACAGACTTGTGTTGTAATTGTAGTTGCAATTATAATTGCGCAATTGCAATTGCTGCAATTTGTAATTGTAATCAATTACATCTTCTGTTGAGTATTTGTAATAAATTACAATTTTAGCCATGTAATTGAGAAGTAATCGCAATTACTTTGCAGTCAGCACAGCTAAATATTCATTCCGCACACAGGTTGAATTACTTGACTCTCATCGTCGATAATGTGTTACCATACTTACATGTGTACCGGGTGTACAACTACCAGCCATTTTTTTCAAAACTTTGACAAATGAAGCTTTTGAAAATTTTGACGAAGCATATTTCCGAAATCTAAACGAAGTGCGGGTGTTATGATAACCTCTGCCCCTAATCTTAATTGCTGAACTGAAAATGTAAATCAAAAACTATTATTGCCTATCTGTCCCTTCGAAAAAGAGGCAAGTAATTCTTCATAGAAGAGATGCAAGCCGAAAACACTTGGGGAGAATGAAAAGGTGGTAATTTAATATCATCGCTACAAGCATCGTCTGCTTTTTCCGGGGAGCAATTGTTATTAACTTAAGAAAATTCGCTGACAATTATCTAAAGCAATTGCAAAGTAATTGAAATGTTATTGAAGAAAAACGGAGCAATTTGTAATCAATTACATTTTATGATTGCTTGATACTAGTCTGGTCATCCATACTATAGGCTACATGCTTGAGTTCTAAAAAGAATCAAATCAAGTGCGGATAGGAAGGTATTACACATAGCAATATTTGACAAGCGATGGTAGCACACCAAAACAGACCACCAGAGAACAATCTCATTAATCTGATTCTGAGGATTCAAAATCACTCAATTGAATTCAGAGCCACTGGCTGGGTGACCAATGCACGCCGAAGGACTGTACCGAGAGGAATGTACTGAGAGTTACACTACAGATACAATTTTTACCTTAAGTCAGAGTAAAAAAAAATTCCTTGCAAAGAAAAAAGTGTCCCCTTCATGTTCGTTAATTTTGAGAAGGCATTCGACCGCATACAAGGGACGGTTCTATGGATGGCTATACGTCTGGTTGGCATCGACGAGTATATTGTCCAAATTGTCCAAGCAATGTACATGAACTCGACATCCAACATTAGCGTCAACGGCTGTAACAGCAACAGTTTTGATGACACCGTGGGAGTGCACCAGGGATAAGTCATCAGCCCACTCCTGTTTATTACCGTCATGGAGGCACTATCTCGTAACAGTCGTCACGGCTACCCATGGGAAATCTTGCATGCGAATGACCGGTTTATCGTTGCGGATAGCCGTGATGATTTGGGGACACGTTTTGTCACATGGAAATCCGGCCTCGAATCCCTTGGTCTTCGCGTGAATGTTGGGAAGACTGAAGTCATGCACACTACCTACTAGGACAACAGATTACCAAAATCTGTCGGCAAATTTCTATGCGGCATCTGTAGCAGACTCGTGTCAATTCCTCGAGAAATGAAATTGATAACAATAACTAATTACATCTCTGTCTATGTAATTGATTACAATTACAAATTACTCCGCTTTTCTTCAATTACATTTCGATTACTTTGTAATCACATTAGATAATTGTCAGCATTAAATTATGCGATTGCCACCA
Organism: Prostheceraeus crozeri; assembly: GCA_907163375.1. Classification (NCBI taxonomy): domain Eukaryota; kingdom Metazoa; phylum Platyhelminthes; order Polycladida; family Euryleptidae; genus Prostheceraeus; species Prostheceraeus crozeri. The sequence goes on along the minus strand of CAJQUW010002395.1, from coordinate 26,768 downwards.
CTTTTTTTCAAAGCGAATTTTTCTAGGTTACTTACAATTGTTCCCCGGAAGAGCGGACGCGCTTGTAGCATTGATATCAAACTACCACCTTTTTATTCTCACCCAATTGTTTTCACCTTACATCTTTACAACGATTCAAACTGAAGATACAGGATTGGGATATCGAGACTTGCGGCTTCTGGGAGACTTTGTCATGCTTGAAATTACATCTCCTCTGTGATTTAAATTGATTTGCTTCTCTTTCCGATGGGAGTAGTTTTCCGGTTTACATTTTCAGTTCAGCGATTAAGATAAAGGGGAAGGAATGCCATAAAGAATCCACCAAGACGCGCAGTTATTTTCTGTCTGTTGAAATAACACCGCCACTTAATTCAGATTTTGGAAATATGCTTCGTCATGAATTTCTTTGAAAAAAATGCAGGTAGTTGCACAGCCGGTAGCCCGGTACATATCTAAGCATTGCAACACATTATTGACGAGAAGAGTCGATGAATTTTAAGCTGTGCTGACTGCAAAGTAAGTACGATTACTTCTCAATTACATAGCTCAAAATGCAATTGATTATAATTACTAATTACATCAATTGTAATTGCAAATGCAACCATGAGTACAATTACAACACAAGTCTGATCTGTAAACAGGGTGTAGGACGTATTCCATCTTGCGTTCCTGTTGCAAGCACTGGGTACCTACATCGCAAGTGCTCGGAGATCCGTGGATAACTTAAAGATGAACCCACCTATGAGTGCACAGTGCCCCGAGGCGAACATGCATATCTCCCAGAAAAGGTTCACTTCGAATGTGAAAAACGACGATGAAGAATGCGAAGTTGTTCTTGGTTCTTGTTATCTTGATGACATGATCGGACAGTCAGAGTGCGTTCCGCTTCGAAAAATTTCCGAGAGCTTCTCCCCTTCCGTACAGACAAAGGTATTCCCTTCAGAACTCGTGGACACGTTTGCAGTTTGCACGTTTACAGCATGTGTGTTGCTCTACGCCAGCGCGAACTTAGCCGCTTACCAGCGAGGATGCAGATCGCTTCATCCGAAATGAAATGACAACGCAATGGCGAGTTGGATCTCTTCGAAGCGACTTGCCGACCGCGTTCCCAAGGACCATTTGCGCGTGAGGCTCGGCATTCGCAGCATTAAAGATCCTGTTCTATGGAGTTCCTGGACGGAACTCACGAAGTCGTCACTAGAAGAGATGGTTTGATAATATCGGGGAGGGTATTTGACAGCTTAATCTTCATAACATCAGCCCATGAGACAGAACCGTTTGGAGAAAGTCTGAATGTTGACCATCATTCGACGGCGCCCAACCACCGCAAAACGGTGAAAAGAAGACGTTAAACGTAGTCGGCTTAAGTGAGTAATTGAGGACTGCGCAGCGAAAGCATCACACTCTATGGATGAATGTTTGTCAGATCAGGGATAAATCGCATTGGGTACAAGCTGGGGTCGCACCCATGTACAAACCCTTGATTTACATAACCGATAATCACAAAAAATGTAAAGCCATTGATAAAATGCATTGAATCTTCTATTTCAGAGAGAAGCCACCACTTAGTCATATAAATGGATAGACAAAGGTCATCAAACGTATTAAATAAAGACCGCACGTTTGTCAGAAAAAATGATTTCCGCGGTTTTTGTAAGAGCATGCTTGGTTCTTGAAACTAACAAAAAGGAATGGCTGAAAACCAGTTACGAAAACTCAGCGTTGTTTTGAATGACCAATATTCCTCTACAAATAACGAAATCTTCACCAATTGCTCTCCTTTCATGTTCAAACTCTACTTCACGTTCGTAGCGTATAAAATCAGCTTTGATGTATAGCAGGTGGGGAGCGTATAGGGATTGTCTAAGCATTTTTGATTTACGAAGTGTCCCAAATAAGCATGTGTTTTGGGACAGTCAAAGTTGTCTTGAGTAGCCGCATATCATCACTCCTTGGTCGCCCAATGCGGGAAGCCGTTGGAACATTTACCTCAGATTTGACGATGACTTGTAAAATGTCTTTACATTTCTGCAAATCTAAGGAACAATTACAGTAGTAGACTCAAGCAAATCTAAAATCATGATACGATCTTTCTTTCTATCCTTTTTTCAATTCATCAAAAATCCGTAACGAATTTTTGCTCATATCAGATCATATCACAAGTATCATCTCTTGATTAGCTAAATATTCTAGCTAATTCTAGCTTACACACACGGAAGCCAGGTGAAGGAACACTAATCTTCAAGAATTGATATTTCTTCTGTAAGAGAAGCAATGACATCGTGATTGGAACATTCAAACATCAATCTCAATAGCATACATCGATTGTGACTTCGGGTTGCGCATTGGCTGTAATCGATCGCTTTAGTGGCGACGCTTGTACGAGCATGTTTGCTTAGTTCAAGGAAATCAAAAGACCTTGGTATGTAGTCGTGATTCAAAAACGGATAGGCAAGCTTGGCAGAAATAGCTATGAATAGCTGCCCTTCAGTGTCTTTGGATGCAATGGTGCGTATTCTCACGAGGAGAAAATGGATATTTCAAATTTCCTCGTGCATATCAACTTCTTGCTGATGTGATGTTTCAATAACAGATGTCTACAGTTGCAACAACTGACAACGCTAACTAGTCAGTAAGCCTATAATAGGAAAACTCACAATACACTGGAATATCTCTTGCTTATGGATGGGCAATCCAGGAGTAAAATTCAATCAGTTACACAATAAAGATGCATAATTCCCAAGTTGCCCGCTCACAAGGCAGAAGCGACGATATCCAACGCGATAAGCAGAAAGAGCAGAGGACAACGATTCAAAGCAGTAATAAACCTACAATCCAAGAACTCAGGGATAAAGATGAACGATCCTACCCGAAACACGAACCTAAAAGTGCGGGTTCGGGTAGGACAATCTTCAAGTCGGATTGGATCACCGTTATTATCATAAACCCGAGAAACCCGAAGAAACGGTTTGAGGATGCAGATTTTGTAAATCTGTCAGAATTTATGCTTATTTTTTTCTCAGAAAAGTTGATACAATACTTTTCTTACATGCAGTGCGATGGTCTGGGCAACTGATTTGATCAATACATTTTACCTTTTTGCATTGCTCGGATAAAGTAGCAAATGGAATTATTTTCTCTTGCTTGAATATTCACTTTTAGATTTGCTATTATTTCGATTTTTATCGAAACTGTCTCATAAATATGATAAAACGACTTTCATACGACTTCACAAGGTGCACTAGAATTTACTTTCAAAAATATCAAATATTATCAAATCAATTTGAGCTATCGAAGACAGTACTTGCTGGGGTGGGCAATAACAGCAGCGTCAAGAGATGTTTGGAACGAATGTGAAAGTTGGCAAGCGTTAAAATCTTTAGAAGTTCTTGGATGGCTCCTTGCTTCAATAATCCATATCTTTCACGGTCTGGTACTCATGAATAGGCTACATAATCAACTCAGAATTCCATCTTGATAAGGACCACCATGTCGCTGTTATGGTCGCTTACAACTACATACAAGGAAGCATCAGATCTTACACCACAGACCGCTTAGTCAAAATCTCTTAAAGGAAGGAGCTTGACAGATGTCATAGTCAAATTTAGCGTTATGTTCCAAATATAGCAGCCCATGCACAATGAAAAGAATTGACATGAAAAGCAATGTATGTCAATTCATGTTATATGATGATCAATACCAGACTCATAGGCAATATGGTGCGTTATTGCATCTCAAAAAACGGATCATGCTTAATTCAATATCGAAATGAAATTAAAGTGATCATTTCATTTTCATGATAACATCTTGATAATTAAGCCATGATGCCCAGATGGAATCTTTACATGGAGTCCACCCGATCATTATGCAGATGATTCAATCGGAGCAGCTTTCTATTCATAGATTTTTCCAAATTCAAGTGCGCTTGCGCGCCAGATTCGAGGTTAACGCGCCAAACGCAGATTGTCCATTTTCAGAAATCCTGGGATTCGAGGTTGACGCACCTGTTTGACAGACGTATGATCAATTTCTAGAAATTCTCAAAATATGCGCGTCAGTGCGCCGAAGGCGGCCATCCGACGCTTGTCGGATACTGCATAGAAAAAGTGCGCCGGAAAAACACCTGCATGGATTCTCTTTCAGCCTCGACCAATAAATTGAAATACAGAAGGAAATGTTGAAGTTAATCAGAAGCAGTCTAGGAAAACACACAGAGTGGGGTAGTGAGAAAGAGAGGGTCACAAAGGTTCCTATGGTCGGACTTAAGGAGGGTCAAGTGTAGACATAAATTATCCTTACGGTGCCGGTGACATGACTCAGCCGATTGAAGACTGCGACATGCGAATAGAAAAGATAAGATGCCGGCGATAGGGAAGGCAGAACTTTAATAACGGAGACAAACCATCCATTTCAGAACTCCTTCAACCATACAAAAACTTATTGGTTGTAGCCTTAACACATTACGCAAAGCGACTGCAGATTGACGAGTCTGAAGACATTGGGCACAAAAAACACGATTTTAACATAGAAAACGTAGACAGCCACAACAACGCCACGATGTTCTTGAAAGTACGAAGCACATTATTCATGGCCGCCTAAGAAATTAGTACACGTATGAAACTTTCTGGTGATATATACATTAGGAAGTTTCAGACGTATTCAATGTTCTAATAGTACAAGTATCATCATATTTCTAATATCAGTATAAACATCATACAACACGGTATCAACATTAGACAACATCATTTCCTATCCAATGCTATGTAAATTGAGTCAAAATATGCATTTTTGAAAGCGGAAGCTGGTGCTAAATATCATTCTCTTGAGATCTTTCTATCCATCTGCTTGACATTTGCGAAAATTCAAATAATTTCTGCCAGGTATGGATTATAACAAACATATTGTTTCTGTGAACCATTAGTGTCTGAAAATAGACGTGCTGTATACTTACCCTGTGCATCTGAATCCATATTCAGACACAATGGTTAAAGCAAATCACTGTAAATAGGCACACGTAGGTTTTGAGAACCCAGGCAATGTGTCCACTTAACAAAACATGCATTTAGAGACCAACTGTTTCTTATCAATCAAATGATGCCTTCATCGGATATAGCATGTACGTCTATGATGTACATCTTCTGTGACATTTTCTTGTGGATTTCCAATAGATATGCATTGTTTTCAACGGATAGACGTGAGCAAACAATTCATTCATATAGAATATTCGCTTTTGCAAGTGGAGTAACCACGGAGTAACGTAGTGGAGTAACTTCAAAATAATCTTATCGTTCTTGTTCATCAAAAATATAATTCGCATAGTCCTGTCAAGGATTCTGAGTTTGGATTGCAGTTGGAGGTTTAGAATATTAAGAGATTGTGGATGTCACAGTGACATTTTGTTTAGGTCAAATCGCATTAATTTGGCAAAAAAACATGAAAATAGTCGCACCTACCATGAACCCTTGACTAAAAGACACTGTGATATTTTCAAGGTCTACTGCACTATTTAAGTTGACTAGTCGTTTTTCGTGACCTCATAGAAATGAGATGATGCTGAAAGAATTTCAATAATGTCTGTCACTAATTTCCAGTCTATTAAAAATATAATTGTAAACGAATGTTCAAAATCCATCTTTTTCACATCTATTGAAAGTTGAGTTATTTAAGTGTAAATAATCGTCATGTTTTTGCTATTTGAGTGGGATTTAACGCAAAGAATAGGGTCACTACTGTACGGTTTAGAAGCTAGAAGACCTTCAAATCATTTGTTTGTATTATACAAATAATATACGTTTTCTGTTTGGTAGTAAATGTTGTGACTTTGAAATTAGTTACAATCCTGTGACGTGTGTAGTTGTAGTCGTAAAATTGAGAAATGAGCAAGCTCTCTGACATCATTCGATTTTTTCTGCAATTGAATATACTCTTAGCTACGATATTTCATTTATCATCTGCTATTCGTTTTCATGTCAGTCCAAATTTGAAAAAATGTCTGAAAGACGAGATTCATAAAAATGTTGCAGTTACTGGTGAATACGATTTATCGGACGCACCTGGACAGAAAACTAACTTAAAGGTAAGGAGATCTTGAGATAATGTTGGGTGATGATTAGTGGACTAGGGTGGGAAAGTTTCAAGAATAGGATCTGCTATAACCTGATAAGGTATCAACGATAGTAAGTGTTCAGTACAACTTCAGTGCCGTTGCCTATTCTTCCATAAATGCTTCGCTCGTATTAGTTGGTTTCAATGATAGTCAGAACAGTAGTGATATTCATGATTTTCTCAATCAATTCTGATTGATGAGAATGTAGTGTTACATAGACATTTGAATTATGACAAAAGCAGTAATTATTGTAACGCGTGTACCCGTACATTTTTGGACTACGTGCTGAGGCAGTGAAATATTCTTCCATGTCCATTACCGCCCGTCATGTTTCTCAGCAATGAAACTTCAATTCTCTCAATATAACGAGAGTTGCGTATCAGAATGCATCAAACCTGATGCACAATAGTTACTCCTTCATTCTGTTTCTCCACACTTCTTTAATCAGAAATTCAGTAATTTCTTTATAAGAGAAGCAAATATATCTCTCGGCTATAAGCGACTCCAAAAGCAGAAGCTCAATTAAATTTTTCTTATGATAGATGATTTTTTCCATTACTTTGACAAGCAATCAGGTTTACCTTACCCAGCCGGTGAGTGGCGGGTGCGCTGCCAATATTGTAGAACTACAGGTTCGGCCGTAGATGATTCATGGCATCAACAATCCCCATCTGTTGCCAAAATCATGCACTGAAGAAAGTCACGGTCCAACCAGTAAAGTTGACATGCGATTCCAATTGTCCGATTCCATCGATAAACCATCTACAATAATGAGTGATTGAATTTTGCTCTCATTCATAAAAATTAAAAGACCTACAGTTGCAAAATTTCCTTTATAAAATTTTTTGACAACTTTCGAATCTTTTATCGATGTTGGCATTTTACTCATTTTCAAAAGTTACGGATAACCAAATGATCTTTTTCGGTGAATCTTTCAATATGGCATAAAAGTATCACGAAAAAATCGGATCCTCTGATACCAGAGTGATTTGATGTTTTGATTTTTTTACTGTCACGAATGCGCGGTATGAATAAATGGCAAATCAAGCAAGTTACAAATGGCAGTTTCGTCATTCAAGTAGGCCTATTCTAAGAGGCTTTTCTTTAGCGCAGTTTTTGCTTTTAGAATTTGCATTTGCAAATTTAATAAGCTATTTTTGCAGCTCAGCTGCATGTATGGAGTTTTTTGCATTTGGCGTGAGTTTATTAGGCCTATCACACCGTACGAAAGGCTTGCCTTTTTCTGTTCACCTACTCCTTTGATCTTCTCAGAAATTGACTACAATAATATGACAGTTGTAAAGACCATTTTTATGAGTTTTATGCATCATAAAATTTAATTTTGATTGGCCTAACTTCTCAGGCATAAATGTTTGATAGCTAGGTCACTGTGTTTATTTTCCAGCATTATCCAATATAATATGAAACTTTGTTCAAATTTACATCCTGATTTTTTAGCCGAGTAGCTTCATACACTGATGTCGTTTTCTGATGTAAACGTGATTTTTTGCGAAGCTGTTACAGCTTCCTCGAAGCTGAGTTAATTTTTAGGCGTCATGGTAGTTGGCGTCTTAACGACTGTTGGCATGAAACCCAAGTTCCTGAGGCCAGAAAGAACTCTAGGATCAAGGCATTTACCTGGTTGAGAGATAGAAAAAACCTGAAATTGATATTTTCGGTAAATTGGGTAGCCCATATTTGAACTGTGTAATCCTTCATTCTTGAAAACACTGTCTGGCTCTGGTTTTCATTGCGCGATAAATCTTTAAATTTCACATTTTTCGCGAGGAGATGGAATAACCTATGTATGTTATTTACACGGTGTAAATCTGAAGAGAAGCATTACACTCACAATGCTGCTAATGCGTAGGTTTTTAATTAGAATTCTGCATGATGTTTTGTTTAACCGGTTTCTCGGACAAATTTCGGTGAAAATTATAAATTGATGTGAATATCAATTTCTTCTTCCCTCTGAATCGTTGGCCGATGAATCATAAGTTTTCTAGTTTTCGCACCATCAAACTTGTGCCTATGAAGAGCGCCTGATGGACGCAGGTGCAATTCACTTAGACACGGTCCGTCTTTTGAAAGGCGTCCCTATTTGTCCTTTCTTTGACTGTTGAGATGAATTATGATATGTATTTTGATGTTCATGATGAAACATTTGAGCTGCATCCCTAGTGACATGCAATTATATCCTATGCCAACGTCAACATGGCTAATCATGAACACGTTCATGAATTTAGTCGATTATCCGCCAGTAATTGCATTTTGTAACTGTTATTTTTATTCGCTGTCAGGTGTATGACTTTTCAACCTGCATCAATCTTTTTCGATACTTTTTGGATAATGACATGAACATTATTTCAGACATGTCGCAGACTTTTCTCTAAGGCATGTTTCAAAATTGATTCTAATGAGTCTATACATCAAGTGTTACATGAATTATTTAATTCATCCTTTGTTACATTCAGCTGCCAATGACGTGATGAGAGCCTAATTGTCGACTTGTGAGGGATTTGATGTCTCACAACTTGCTGCAGATGAGCATGCGCGGCCCTGACATCCGTTGGTGTAGTTGAGGAAATGGACAAGTGCAGAATAAGCTGTGATCCATTATCTCCAACGTTATTATAGCTCGGAATGTGCAATGTAGACTACACTTCTTGCATTAGTTTCCAATTGCGGGTGAAGTCACTCGCGCGCCGTGCTGATTTTTTCCACATGAATAGAATGAAAACATTGATAATGGTTCTCAGTAATTATCATCTTCCATCGACTGAGCTTAGATGGCTTGAAAACGGGTCAGTCACCTAACGATTGAAATGATATCTAGCATATTTGCTCTTCATTAAACAACCAATTTCTACGAAGCAAAAAACGACAGTTACCCAGATTTTGAATTTGCTATGAATTCATAGCCATCCATCAATTTGTGTTTGGCCTAGCTTGAGTTCACACGTGTGGGATAGAGCCATTTCTTCGAAGTGATGTATCTCTTTCACGAATGAGTGGGCTACTGCTTACGTCGCTGCATGAGCGAATGCACATCACACCAGATACATCTCATAAGTCAAGGCGTCAATTTGATGAATTGTTTCCAAATGAATCCTTGTGGAATGCGTTGACGTTATCTGAAAGGCTTGGTGATTTTTGAAATTGGCTGCAGGAATGATTTCAGTGGCTTGTGGATGATAGTTAAGGTGGCTTCAGTTAAGTCAGGGTTCTCAGTGGAGGGAACGGTGGTTGCTGGAATGCTCAGATCGTCTTAATCTTAGCAAGAGAGTACGCAGTATTCACTGTGAGATTTCGAAATTCCGTTGTCGCGGGAATTGCGATTTCTTGTCCTAAAATCTTGTATTATCTTACTTTCTTCTTTTCTTCATATTTTTCCCTGCATCAGGAAGTGCATCGGTTATTTTATGATGTAGCCTGGATTTCAAAAAGTTTCATTTCGATGTATGAAAAAATCATACACAAATTTAAAAGTTTGCATTCAATAGATAAATATAATTGAATAGGCTTGTGCTCCCATAGTAGGATTAGGCATGTTTAAAATATTACTCCATGTTCTCTGCGACTAGGATTGAATCTAAAAAGTGAAATACTACATTGATCAAGATTCTCATATTCGGTACACCGACTTGAGAACCGGTGCATCGCGCACAGCCGTAACAACTAGCCTACTTATTCATTCTTTCCAAAGGAAGATTTCCTTGTGTTGGAAATTTCACTACGCAGTGCAATGAAGTTCTCAAAAAAGGAGCGGCAAAAGGATGAATTACCCAGTAATATAAAAATTAAGTCGTTAAATTAAATTACTAAACGCGCTAAATTAAAAGTCCCAAAATTTTGTCTAAAAGCGTCCTAAAATTGAGTCCCGGATATTTTTGTAGACACTCTGTTGATTGCTTTCGAACATGGGTCGACTGCGAATTGATCGAAATTCAGTTTAGCTTTCAGTTAGTAATTGTAGCCTACGCCTTCTGCAACTGTTACAATAATTGAGCATTTTTAATGAAAATACACTTAATAGTTGTGGAAATCAAATGCGCCGGAATATTCTCACACAAAACAATTCTTTTATTTTTCAGGTTTCTGATTCAAAATCACATGTTCTTTACCAAAGAGAAGACGTCTCTAAAGGGAAATTCTCTTTTACAACAGAGGAATATGATGTTTTTGAAGTGTGCTTCGAAACCAAAACCCACGGTGGTAAGTTGTAAACGTTTTGACTTTTTAAGTCTTCAACTCCTATGACATTTTGCTCCTGATTACGTTGTATTTCATAATTTGTGTGAATACAAAATAATTTTTTTGAATAAATAATTTTCTTATGGTTTTGGACAACTTATACTCCTGAGTTCAGCAAAAATACTCGTGCGCATCGGATTAGGACTCCCAATTTGGTACATAACTTAGTTTGAAGCTCCAGCAGTTGTTGTAAATTCATTCCTTGTTTCCTCTTTGGTTGACACTAAATAAGGCTTCATCACGTTACTGACGGTAGGAAGGACTTAGTACTTCACATTCACACACCTCAAGAAAATGTCCTTCGAAAAAATTGAAAGTGACTATAGTTAGAGGATTGCAGGGCTCCCACTGCTGCGCCATTTAGGGAATTGAATTCGCGAGTTCCCCAGAAGACGGGCGAACGCTCGAAAGTCGGGACGTGTATATATTATTTTTACTAACAAACCTGCTAAAAGATAGGAGTGAACATTCACGTACTGGTTTACGTTTTTTTCATTACACAGTGAATTACGGTAGTTGGTAGCTAATGACGTAATTAAAGATTATGAATATTTGAGTCAGTAATATTCCTCATTAGTTATCTTGTCCTCTTTAGACATCTGATCAGTGCTGTTTTAAGGTAAGGCTTTAGAAGAGGGGCTCGAATTGCTATTCGGCGGCTGATATTCTCCACAAAAGTTAGCTTTGTTGGCCCCAAATGTATTTTTGGGGAATGTGTCTTGTCTGGATTTTGATCCGAGTGCGAGACTTGCTTCAATCGATGATAAGGAAGATCGACGCTTTCTTTGCTTCGATCGATCATAAAGAAGATCGACACTTTCTTTTCCCGGTCATATTTCTTAGGAATTTCTCCACTTCATCTTAATTTTGTTCCGTATGAGAAACTTGCCTCGATCGCTAAATGAACTTCAGTTTCTTTTTCTCGCTCATGGTTTTGGGATTTTCTTTTTTTTTCTAATGTACGCAGGAGGATTGAGTTCTGCCTTGGTATTCTCGCTTTTCAATGCCACCCCAGTTCTGGACGAGCTCCACTTGACGAAGAGTGACATGGATTAGTTTCATCATGGTACCCGGAGTTCCGTTATTTCCGCTATTTTCCGCTTTTTCGAAAATTGTCCTTTATTTCTCGTTTTTTTACCAATTTTTCCGTTATTTCCTTTTTTCTTCAAATTGTCATACGTAAATTGCAAAATGCTACTGAATCTTGTTATCGTATTCCTGGAACGTTTGGATTATCTTTCACCACTTGGTCCCAGGTCTTCTTTTGTCTTCCTGCTCCTCTTTTACCATCTACTTCCATCCACATAACTTTTCTGATCCACTCTTTCTCATCCCTTCTTACCACGTGGCCAAACCAACGTAGTCTTTGCCTTCTCACGATGTCTGTGATGTTCTCAAGACCCATTGCTTCTCTGATGCTGTCATTCGATTTCCTGTCCGATAAACTGACACCACACATCTACCTTGGCATTCACATCTCCAAACGTTCAAGCAGCGGTCATGACTCGCAACCATAAAGCATAGCTTGCCGCACACAGGCTCCATTAAACCCCTGGTTCTCAAAGATGGTCCTTCAGTAGATTCTAACTTCTGATATACATACATATCTATATCTTTATTCATTATGCTACTTTGTTATTACAGTCAGTTTCTCCACTTCCTCAGATTGACGGAGGCTAATAATACGGAGGAGGGGGTGATACGAAGGCAAATATTATCATTTTTATGAAAGTCTACGCGCACAGTTGAATAGTATTTTCTTCCTTCATGTTGACAGTTGATTGGTAGCGTCTCACTTGTGTTCTAATTTCATGTGCCAAATGCAAATCATAACCCTTTCGTTAGATACTTTATGTACAATTTGCATGACACACAAAATACAATGTGATTTGATGAGGTGAATCAATGGGATTAGACAATATTAGAAATATTAACAAGATTTTCAACCATGGATGGCTTCATATATTCAAATAATGAGCGTAAAGCGTCAAACTGGTTGAAAATGCATGAATGACGCTGTGTGGCAAACTTCACGTATTCCTTTATTTTTCCGTTTTTTCCGTTATTATTCTTCGGTAATAGCGCTGGGAACCCTGTTTCATGCAAGAACACAAGAATGGTTCACCGTTCTGGTCTGTCTACACTCCACAACTTTTGCTCTTTGCTCTAAAATCTGATTTCCTCAAACTCCTTTGTGAAAATGCGTTTTACATCCTCTAACCGCAAATGAACGTAGATTTCTCAAGAAATCAGATAAGCATCAATGAAGCAGAATAAAATCCGAATCTCAGTTCCTACTAACTTCCTGAGATTGTCATTAATGGAAGCCCTGAAAGCTTGGAGAAACTCGGTACACAGCTTCCACAATAATTATTAAAATGATAGTTTTAATTTCATTTCAATTCATCAAGAGAAAGCAACATACTTTCATGGAAAATTGTCAAAAACAGACAAATAATATTTTAAAAGACAGCTTCAATGCACCGATTTTTTTCATGCTTGCTTGCTGTGAGACCTGATATTACTTGATATTGTATTCTGAAATATCTGTTCTTGAGGAGGCTGAGAAAGACAGGGAACCATTTGCTTTGGGAAACAGGGGCGTGATAAGTATAGTCGCTTTAGAAGGCGCATGCTAGCGCTTCTTGGATTGAAACTCTTCATTATGACTTCATTTTAATAAAGGATGAGTAACGGGACCGACGCGGAAATTTAGATTTTAAGGAGCCTTAAATATGAAATGTAGAACACATTGGGTCGATTTAATGAGTCCTCCGGATCCATAGAAAATCTCATCCCTGAATATGTAATTTTGTTCATCATTTTCTTCATTCATCGTAGAATGTGATGTCAACCGTTTACTTACATCCCACTCGTAGGCTCTCGAGCGAATATTCTGAATTAACCAAAACTAGTGAAAAAGAACTCAATGTTTCATGTTTGGTGTTGATTTAGCATCCTTCGGCAAAATGAGTCCATCACTTCGGCCGTTAACATGCTAACAGAATATTCAATTATTCTACGAAATAAGCATTTTTAGGTGAAACTAATTCTTGATTTTCCTTGCCATTTCTCTACACCTCAGTTTATCTAAATGTATTCCGAAACGCCTCAACCAAATATTTTGGTCGATTAATGCCGTGTGCCTATTGATTCGCAGTTTCGTCATGAATCTGTGCATATTTATAGTAGAGGTTCAGACAATAACTTTTCTGAGCAGTTTTGATCATCTTATGACTGATAGTTTCATTAAAGACAAAAGTATTGAACAATAGGAGCGGGAGGAATTGCCCCTTTGTCATTAAAGACGTTCATAATAAGTGATACAAGGGTTAAAGAGAACCGTCATCGACTTCGATTTCTTGTTATCAGATTATTACAGGTTGACATTATTCATCAGATTTGGCTTAGATGGCGTTAAAAATCCTCTATTTGATATTTGCATGATTACATGAAGTTTGTTCACATAACTGTTATTAGATAAAAAGTGAGACGATAATGAATGTCATACTGATTTCAAGCTAGTAATTGCATTTTTAATTACTTAAAAGACAAGGAATTCCTTTATTGTACAGAAAATTCTCTCTTATACTAGGAAAGCTAAAAAGCACCAACTAGTGTGAGAATCTGAAAGTTTTAGAGACCATGCTCCTCAGGACAGTCTAAGTTATTATTAAATTCTGATGACGACTAGTCATGAATTTCAATTTTTCCTTTAATCAACGGAGTGTGTGCAGCCGCACGCTCGACTATTAGATAGCCGAGAATGTAATTGCATCATGTCGATTTGAGTCGATCATTCAAGTTTCACCACAATCGATGCAGGCTACGACGGCACACCTGGGAAAGTTATGGAAGATGAAACATTCTTCAGAAATTTTCAGTCGCGTAATTTTTATGACTGGAAAATATGGAAAATGTATCAAAATATGCCTAATATTTCATGGATGGTCTCACTCATCGAATTTTTGCATGTTGTACTACAATTTATTGATTTCCTTGTGCTACGATGTTTGCGTTATCGCGCTCATATCTGCAATTTAATTTAACCCTTCATGATCTGTGTGCTTTGTGTCTGTATAAATATTTAATTCGATCTCTTATTCTGCTAGAAAAAAGTTTCGTGATTATGTCATTGAAAGAATCGCCTTTTTGTTTAGGTGGCCATGGAATGGATCGTGAAGTCTATCTCAATATGAAGCATGGAGCCGAAGCGAAGAACTACGAATCGGTAGGTAGTTTCGGAAATTAAGGCTCTGAAAAGTCGATGTTATGTACTTAATCCTTACATGTGTTTTGAATTTGATGTATGCGGCATGTTAAGTTCCTGCTTGGTATCTTTTCCGTTAATACGACGTAGGAAGCAGGTTTGGTCAAAACCCGCCCGTCGACTGAAAAACCGTTTCACCCGCCCGGGCGGATTTTTCCCTCTGACACCTCACCGTGTAAGAATCGTTGTGGTCCCCAGCGTCATCTTCACAGAAGCGACCTATCATATTTTTGAAATGCCTAAAGGTTTTAAGACTGGCTATAGGAGAAAATTGTCGTTAACTTCAAAAGTTGTACATTTTGTACATGCAGATATCAGCATAAGTTACTTAGATATGCATCAATATTTTCGACGATCCTGCACATGGTTGACGACAGTCAAAGTGCATGATCACTCGAGGAGTGTCTTGTTGAGTCCGACGAACTAAATTGATTTGCCTCTTTATAGTTTTGTCATAAGATTTTTATGACAAAGTTTTGTTATCAATAATGCTTCTTATCTTGAAATTATGGTTAAAAAATATTTAGATTAATGGTTTATTCAGAATCGATCTACTCATACTCATACAAATTCTGTGATCAATTTGTTATTGTTCTTTTGAAGATTTTATGACATGCTTTTTTACCCACGTTCATTTTCTACAGGCTATGAAAATACAAGCTATATGTAAAACATTTAGTTTTGTTTAAAATGTGTACTTGTACACAGCGTAACTTAATTCTCTCGAATTATAGGCAAAATGGCGTATACACATTTCATAAAAATGCATAACAGCATGTAAATAACCAGTAACTTGCGGAAAATTCGCAATGTTGAAAACCCCGAAAATCACACCCGTTTTACCCGAAAATGAAAAACTTGAAAACCCGCCCGGGGTTAAACCCGAAAAACCCGCGGACGGGTTTTTCGGGTGACCAACTCTGGTAGTAAGGGAGTCAATTTTAATACTCAGTGATCACAAGTCGTGACTGTTTCAGCACTTGTGTGCAAGTGGTCAGCCACTTGCCTGACGATATTCGCCTGTAGCGGCTGAAAGGCCTCGCAGGTGGTGGAAAAATGAAGAAGCGTCAAACAAGGACTTCTCTCATCTTATAAATTTGTATTTTACATGCGAATGGATGCGTGGGATGTACTTTTCCCAAGAAAAACAAAGAAATATTTCTATATTCTTTATCAGGGGACCTATCTTTTTATTTTCGTGTCGCTAACATAGTCTGTAGAATTTGGTAGTGAGTGTCTGATTGTAGTATATGTTTTTGTGATTATTTAAAAAGAAATTTATCGTTATATCTGTATCCTTCTGCGATGCATAACTTTGGTCGTCTTCGCTAAAGTGAATTACACTGCTGCATACACGTATGGTCATAATTTCCATATTTTCAAATCAATGAACATTCTATTTTCTGAGTCATCCATTTATCATATTCGAATCCATTTGAAGATGTCCTATTAGCATGGATTGCAAAAACTGTAATCACAGTATACTATAATCAATAGTACCGTATTTCCTCTTATAAGCGACGCCATCTAATAACATGCACCTCCGATTGCAAAAAATAAAGAAAAGAATAATTAAGTCCAGTGCATAATCCTCTATTGAACTACATAGCAAAGATGTGCTCGTAGTTATCAAAACGTCATGTTGCAATATTAATAGTCTATTTTGTTGCTAAAGAAGTCACGTGATAAAAGCGTCACTTTCTAGTCAATGCATCAACATTTATATCGTCAACATCAGATTCTGAGTTATAATCAAATTCTGTAACTTATTCAGCTTTCTGTACCGGCGAGCACAGTCATATTACTGATCACGCTCATGTTCTGTGTGATCCCTGCCGTCAAGTGATCGAAGGAAACGGCAAATGCAACTGCTGTGCCGGCAATTGTAAGGAACTAGTCCCACACTGTTCATTCAACGTTGAAACCACCACGTCTAGTCGGCAATGAAAAAACAGTAATGCAGTAAGGAAAATGCTACATCAGTTTTGGCTCTTATTGATACTTATCCATAAAGGTCATACGTTATTCAATATAATGGCCATTTGATATTCAATTTGGAAAATCTTGCATTTTAATAAACGCCGCACTTGAGAGTATGCGATTGTAAATTAGAGGCAATACGGCAGTGGTGGGCAAACCAAGCTGGGATAGAGGGCCACCAATTTAAAAAGGTGGAAATACGTTTGTTGAAAACTCCTTTATTGAGCACTTTGTAGCGTAGTTTCAAGGACTGTTGTACTATACATAGTGGTAGTGCATGACATAATTGTATTTGTAAATGTATGCTGCAACATTGCATCCAACTAAGTTGTTGACTATTCAAGAACTGTACTTTTCATTCTAAAATCTGTGACATATCTTCATGCGGTTGGACTCCTTCAAGCGTGGCCTACTTTATGTATTAATAGGCTTATTGCATGCAACCCTGCAGCTTATTATATGTACGTGGTACATTCTCAACAAGGTATCGAACACCATATGTGACTTAGCACTCACGCAGTTGATGGCTGTCACTTGACTTCATATTGAGAAGATATTCATTGCTAACAGAAATAGTTTCAGAATTGGAATGAGAATTTTTGTGCCATCATATTGCTCAATAAGTCTTTAGTTAATATTTCTGCAAATTCTAAAGACGATCAACCTCAAGCCTAGAAGTGCCTTTTAAAGGTCAAAGTCTGAGTGAGGCTTTTTCACATCACCAATTCAAATAATGTCGCGATATGAGAAGCGGTGGCGGGCTACCCACCGTGGGTCGGTGGGCCACGCGTTGCCCACCACTGCAATACGGTATACAGATAACATTTATTTATAGAATATTTAACTGAAATAGAACTTGGAAGGAAATAGAAGGACTACCTGCATGCTAAGAAGAAAATTTCAAAGGAAATGCACATAGACAAAAATCGATATATGAAAACACCTCGAACTTTGAATTAAAACGTCGAAAGAAATCGAAAAAGAGAAATGTTCCCCTGTAATAAAAAATGAACTGCTATAATCTTGGAAGGAAATAAAAAGCAAACTTCTCGAACCATTTCCTCCCAACCCTAGTTGCACCTCACATGGAGAGGATGAAATTGTCGAAATATTAAAATGGATAAACTCGATTAGGTACGGTCACATTGATATTACAACAAGTGTCGGCTCAAAATACAACTCACTGTATAACTCCTCTCTAAATACCGGATTCCTGATTAGATCATATCAGACAACTTGTGATATATTGAGAAGCAAGCTACAACCTCATCACTTTATTTTCAGTTGGCGAAGGCTGAGAAATTGAAACCTTTGGAAGTAGAATTGAAGCGATTGGAAGATCTCAGTGAATCAATCGTTAGTGATTTTGCATACATGAGATCTCGAGAGGAGGAGATGAGAGATACTAACGGTAAGACAATTATGACGTCTGAAGTCCTTTTGATGTAGCCTATAAACCGCCGGTTAAAGCAATATGCTGAGTTCAATTGAAAATAGCGTCGTATTAAAGGAGTAGAACGAACGTGCAGACTGAAAACAATAGTGTGACATGGACACGCGTTGCCATGCTGCACATTACCTAGGGGAATGCGGCTTCTGGTGACTGACAATTCCGGTTGCCTCCACCTCAGGGATCTCAATTTTCCGTTTTTTACGAAATATGTCTAATTCAAATATTTCAAATTTATGCATTTAAACCCCGATTTTCCGTTTTTTCATGTGGTTGATTGCGATCCTTGCTCCACCTTGCCAGTATACTTTGTAAAGATTTGCTATTTTTCTCACTTCTCTTTGATTGTGAAATCATTTTGAAGAAACAATTTGCAATACATCGCCTCAGGGTAAGAATCTATCACTATTCAGGCTTCACTAAACTACGATCAGTCTCCCTAATCCATCAATTTCATGCTCCCGAATTCATCCTAGATCTCTTTAATTAATACATTGCGATCATAGACAAATGCATTGCCTAACTGCTCGGAAAATTAGTTTACGACATCGGATTTCAAATCAACGAATCCCATAGAAATGGCAGTTAGCATAATGCTGACTTTGTTGAGTCTTTTTAACTCCACTTGACCTAACATAGACCTACATTGCAGCCAAAATGTGACTCAATTAATGATCCATACAAACCGGGTCTTCATTCTAGTCCCTACGAACCTAAACCAGAAATTAAAGTCGGATTTGCATGAATATATCATCGAAAAGTCGTCAGAAGCTGGAAGGAAGGGCATCCAGACCAGGGCTACAAGTTTCACTAGATACTGTAATTTCCGTAAATCAGCCAAAGATTCTGTTGGGCCTGGCAATGCGTCTTAAAATTTGATAAAATAAAGTGGGTAGGTGATAGGGTATCATGTTTTTCTAAATACTATGGAAATAATAGATATGTTAATTTCTTACAAAGTATTCCTTACTGCTAATAAGGGGGGCATTAAATGAAATTCTATCATCAAAAATCATGTTGAAGTCTTGTTAACTCAAGATCGTCATTCGAGACCCATCAATAAGGAATGGGTAAATAAAGCTGTAACCCTACGACGTCCAACTAAGTGTATTATACCAATGTGTGATTTCTGCTTTCACTCATGCTTCCATCAATTGTTTTATTCCTAGCCAGGAGTAACCAAGAGATGATTTCATGCTATCAATCCGACTTTTGAATGATCGTAGCTCCTCGCTCTGAAGTGAAGCCTAGACAAAGCTGCAACACCGCGTTGTTAGTTGATGCATCTAATTAAACAAGAAAAGTCAGCAAGATTTTCAACAAAAAGTTCACGCGACATTGCAGCACTGTTAAATCCTAGCTTCTCACAAACTTCTGAACAACACCTCACTTCCCTGAATATTTTATACATTAAAACGTGCTGAAATAATCCGCAGCAGTTCTTTTCCAATATACAGCACTTCTTGTATGGTTCTCAACTCCGGTTCATTCAATGTTTCCTCTCGAGACAGCAATAATTCAAGGTGTTACCAAATGATTTTTTCCACCTATTGTCCCGGCTTCGTCACGCACTCACATTAGTGGTTGTCATGAACATGGCTAGAGATTATGGAGATTTTTTTCGTTAGGCAGAAAATTCTTTTCTCATTTCAATAAACTAGAGATTATATGGATCAATGTTTAAGAAGATCGCGAGAAAGTGTTCACATACGAAACGGTACAAATGATTGAAATGGATTTTGTTGTCGAGGTCAGCACGTAGACACCAACAAATCATTCTTTTGAACGTCACTCGAACGTCGTTGGCTATGTTCAGGCAGATGTAGAAGTAAAGCAATTAGAGATCGTCTGAATGATAGTCACCCGTGGTCTCTGTGGCGCAGTGGCTATGTGCTTGGTTCAGAAGTCGAGATCCGAAGGTGTCGTTAAAAATAAGTAGGAAGGGCACCGGACTAAAAGTATTACAACATTCCAGAAAAGGCTGATTAAGTCGCATCGTCCAAACTCTCAAATGGTAAATAAAGACGCTAAAGTTTCATTTTATTCACACCAGATTGTGCTGCCGAAAGATCTATACAGCAAAAATAGGCAAGGAAAAAACATGACGGTGGTGAAATGGAGCGCTGTGGTGTTTCTGCCGCTCCTACCGACTTTCAATGATATGCTTGGGGTCGACCACACGACATGGCCAAGCACTGTGTCATTAAGACTACAAAGATAGAAAACGGAGAATTATAGCTATGCAACAGGCAGTGTCTGGTAAATGTTGTTTTAATGTGGACTAGCTTGATTTTTCAAGTTTACATTAGATCTGAATTTGTATAGAAAGCAAGGCGCATAATTCGGCACTTCAAGGAACTGTTCAAAATATGTAGCGAACTGTGTGAACTTGACTTGACGAAGTGCGAAATTAACAAGTCTGGTGCGCTTCTGCAATTAATTACTAAATGCTAAGCATGGTGATTCTATACATAGCACATTAGCACATATAAAGTTCGTGTTCTTTTGAATTTCTGATATGGGTAAAAGTGTCGACTGGCGTAGCAGGTACGCCGTGCATGTACCAATCTTATATATATAGCCTGAATCCACTATTTGACATCGATTTGCTGACTTATATCAGAGAGAGACACCATAGAACTGTTATGCCTACTGAATTTCTATTCTTGAATCCGTCAAAAAGCTTAATTTTACATAAATATTGAAGCATTTCAACATATACATGAATTAAGATAACATGTTGGCTACATCTAGATATGCATGTAAGTCTAGTGTACATCTAGTGCATATTTTTCCAAAACGTTCTTTAATTCTTGGAAAACATTGCTGTCGATTGATTTTGTTTGATAACAAAATGCATGTCTTTTGAACCTGTTTTGTCTTAATGCAAGCCTATCATACTTTAAATCTGACGAATGACACGAAGTATGCATCTCAATGAGGTGCAGTAAACCATGCAAAATCCCGAATGGCGTATAGTTATGTAAACCCCCCCCCCAAATTATACGGTAGATTTTTAATGCATTTTGAATAGGAGATAGCACAGACTCGGATGAAGTGAAATTGTAATCCGCGGAATCGAATAATGCGGATTTTGCTGCTTTCATATCTGAGCTAAACAAAAGTAAATAAACAATCATGGATTTATTCTATTAATTCTTCTTTGTAACGTTTTTTTCCATCATACAAAATTTTCATTTCAGAATCAACGCATTCCCGAGTGCTCTACTTTTCAATTTTCTCCATGTGTTGCCTACTCGGCCTCGCAACTTGGCAGGTGCTATATCTCCGACGATACTTCAAGTCAAAGAAGTTGATTGACTAAATACATATCCACCTAACTCAATTTGTACATATTCCGAAAGTAATATAACATCCACATTGTAATACAACATCATCCTACATTCATTCCCTTTTTTGAGTTAAGAACGGCCTTGTCATTTTGTCGTTGTTCTATTTTAGATATAATGTTCACCCGTGTCATTAGCTGAGATAGGTGTTGCTGCTGTTGTTGTTGTTGTCGTGTGGTTATGAAATTTTCTAACTGTTGGTCTACATGTGTTGTATGAAAGGTAGTCTCAAATAAATGTATGGATGAAATTATTTAGTTTTCATGAGACTAGAAAGTTTTAGGAAATATTGAAAATGTGAATATGTTCTCAGTCGAGGAAACTGACGATTTAATTGTAAACATCAACTAACGGCTCTTGAATAAAGTTAGTAGTGTGTAGTTAATAGCTATAGGACTATGAAGAGAATAGTTAAAGCAGAATATCCAGCAATCGGCAGAAAATATAATAAGGGTAAAATAATATAAGAGTGCTGACCTAACATGCAGTACAGAATGACTCTAGAATTTCTAATCAATTAGTACTTCAAAAGACCAATCTCGGGACGAACAAAAATTCGTCCCGAGATTGGTCTTTTGGAAGTACTAATTGATTGCAATTGTATGGATCTCGGTGAAGAGGGAGTATTTCACATCTAGAATCTCTGTTCGGTACGGTTCTATCGTTCACATTTATGTTTAGCACACAGCCCTGCCCATGATAGCACGCTAAAAATTGAGATCTATATAAAAGCAAAACAACTAATGATCACGAACAAAAATGAAAGTTCTGTGCATCGAATTCAATTATTACCCCTTGCGGCTAAATTGGTATTTTGACACTAGAAAATCGCTTCTAATTTTTTTCTAATGGATCCTAGAACCTCCGTCTTTTTTGTAATATTGGCTGACGCTCTTCTTGCCCCATCAGTTGTTCCGGGACGAAAAGAATGACTTGTATTTAAAAAAAAATAAATATGGAAAACCTAGGGTGCCCACACTAGGAACCACGCGCAATTACACATGACCCCCAAACATCCGTGGCTATGCGGGATATTTGCTGCAACATCTGTTATAGGGGCCTATAATTGTCAGCATAGTTGGCAGTCCTGTTATATAGACTTAGCGTCTCATGTGTCTGCATGTATCAGAGGCTAAACAATGTGATAGGACCTCAATTTCATGCTCAGGGAAGACAGAACATGCTTAGCGGTTCATCCGTGGTTCAAGCGGCAGCGCAGACAACCGTAGACGACGCGCAAACTATAAACGCTCGCCCGCGCGTATTCATAAGCATTCCCCATGTTTTAACAGCATCAGATGAAGTGATTTCTGACTCTTAGTGCAGCGCGTATGTACGCGGGTAGAAGAATAGAATGTCCTCAACCACGGATGTTTGGGGTGTTCCGTAATTACGCGTGGCATGTCACCTGATGCTTGCACGCGCTTTGTCTATGGTGCGCAATGTTGCTTCAATGTCTTGATGGTCGATTATCATAAAACCAGCTCATATCAAGAGATCCCATGCAATGATTGCATGTCTGTGAACAGATACAAGATCGAATCATGCAGATCATAGCAGGAAGAGCTCATAAAGCAAAAGCCAGCAGAATAGTCCTAGCTGGATAACAAATGACAAAAGTAGAAGCCTCTCATTTCATTGGCCTCTGTTTCATCCTTGCAGCAAGCACCGTTTCCACAATGCCGCGATATTCAGTCGAAGCGGTCGCTGCAAATGTGTGGCGGCGTACCTACGTGTAGACAAGACAGGAATTACCCAACGATGTTCCCTGTACAATTCCGTGTGCTCATTATCCTTCACTGAAAGTTGCGCACTGTTTAATTAAAATGTTTTGGGGATCGACATTCCTGTCATGTTTGCATGAAGAGTTAGAAAAACATTTACATGATCATGCGCAGTTTTCCTAATATTTTCATGGATTATGAAAATATCAAAAAAAAGAAATTATGATGATTTTAACTCCATAAATGAATGAAGCAAGCAATATTAAGTTATTGGGAGGGAAAGATTTCACTGACTATTTCAAGAAAATGTTGAAATGTCTTGCTATATCCTAAACATCATATACAAATGAAGAGAATTTTTCCGATGTTCTAAGTAATTTCAAAATGAGGTGTCTGAAACACCCAAATACAATCCGACCTTTTATAATTTCATTTTTAAAAAACCTTTTTGTGGCTTGTTCAATTCTCATATAGATAGGCTCACATACGTAATTATGATGAAGAATGAAAGTATATAAAGGAAGTATGCAATCAAAGAAGGACATCCATAATATTATTTTTTGGAAGCTCCCATGTCAGATATTTGACACATTAGTGAAAAGCAAAATTAGCTAGTCTCGCGCGACCGCTTTCGGTCGTCGAAAGCGCTCGCGCGAGACTAGCTAATTTTGCTTTTCACTAATGTGTCAAATATCTGACGAGGGGAGCTTCCAAACAGATAATATTACTTTTTCGCCACGTCTTGTGAGCAGTTACATCTGATATCTCAATTGATTATGGAAGACTATTTAAATATTGAATTAAATTGACTGAATAGCTATGTCAAAACTATGGAACCAAGATTGAGGACATTTAAACACTAAACTTATTTGAAGAATTGACTTATGACGGAAGCTACTGGCGATTTCTTCCCAAATTCACGCACAAAGGACTTATATGGCATGGATTTGCAGATCTTGAAACGCTGAATACAAAGATCAAAATAATTCTTAAGTGTCACAGCCAGTCGCTTTCGGTTATAGGCAAGGTTAAAGGATAATTCCCATTGGAACCCAATTAAAATTCAAGAAATAGCTATGGATTGCGAAGCACTCGGCAATTTTCGTAAACTTTCTTTTGCAGAAAGGAAACTATTTATCAGAATTCCATGAGATTTGAAGCATGATTGAGTTCAGAACATCAACTTCTATATAAAAGTTGAAGTGAGTCACATCCCTGTGGGAACGCATCTTGCTAATATCAACAGATTATCTGGCGAGGTAGCGATTTTGTGGATAATTTTTTTAAAGGTTCATTTTCGTGTAAAAACTATCTCCGCATGTGAAAATGGTCATCATCTATCGAAAAACATGTGTAAAATTAAAAAAACGACAGTTGGCGAAAAAGTTGCTATAATTAGTTAGTAGATATTTGTTTACTAATGGGAGCTGATTTTTCGCCAACCGGCGAAATCGTGGATATTGTAACAACTAATTAGTGGTAAGTAGTAATGTTCGTATATTACCTTCACATGAAAATATATTGTATACTCAGTCTGATCTGATAAAAAGGGATCTTTTTTTAATTCACGAAGGCTTAAACTAAAAAAAAGTATTTATCTTCCATAAATGTCGCAGTAAATACTATGATATTATTCAAATATTTGTCATTGTTGTAAATTATTGAATGTCAAGAGATGTTATGAAAATTGATATATGCGGATTCTCCATATTCTTATCATTATCAAAGAATGATATTCAGCACTTATTTCTTAAATAGATTAGCCATATGTGGGGGATAGTGAGGAGGTGAGGGAGAAAATAGAGCCTCGGCTGTAGAGGCGGATTACTAATGAAAATAAGAGAGAAAGTCAAAAGTAAAAGGTGACACATAGATCGCGAATTGTCGCCGGCGAACTTCGCCAGCGAATATCCCGCAAATATGACTGAACTGTAGCATGATATTCTGCAGCTGACATCCGCCAGTTTTTCGCAAGATTTGTTCCCACAGGGATGATTCACTATTTGATGTCTGAGAGTCTCTATAAAATGAGTAAAATCGCCAAAATTAAGTCAAAACATGAAATTGACTCATTTTGTAGAGGCTCTCATCAGACATCAAATACTGACATGTGACTCACTTCAACTTTTATATCGATGTTGATGTTCTGAACTCAATCATGTTTCAAATCTCATGGAATTCTGATGAATAGTTTCCTTTCTGCAAAAGAAAATTTACGAAAATTGCCGAGTGTTTCACAATCCATAGATATTTCTTGAATTTTAATTGGGTTCCAATGGGAATCCTTTCCTTGCCTATAACCGAAAGCGACTGGCTACGTGACACTCAAGAATTTGATCTTTGTATTCAGCGTTTCAGGATCTACAATGTGCGAATTTAGGAAGAACGCGTCAGTAACTCCCGGACTAACTTGTCTTTCCATGAGTCAAACGTAAATCACACTATAAAATTAAATTATTAATAAATTATTTATGTGACATGCATCGTGCTTCTCTCAAGGGACAAATCCGATTCAGATTTGGGCAGGGGATTTCTGCAAAAAATTAAACACGAACGTCCATTAGCTGAAATTGATATTCTTCTGATAAAGCTGTCAAAATCTTTCGTGATTATCTTCTCAACGCAATCGTGAAATGCCGCAAGGACATTTTTAGAGAATTTAATGTCATGATATTTGAATTTCTTTGAGTGTTGAGAGACACGGAGATGCATGGAGACACATGTAGAGACATGATAGAATTAGAATTGACGTGACTGAATTTCGTGACTTATCAGTAATCTGATCTTTTGATTTTTCATTTTGCAAGATTTAATTTTTCCTGCTGAACTATTCAACTAAGAAGCTATCCCTTCCAGAAAAATGACGCAATTAACGGTATGAAAAAGGTCTACTTGGCTTGAATGTGAAAGATCATGAACTCGCGCAAACCTTGGTTAAACATTTAAATATAATATACCTTCGTGTTTTTTGAAAATGTTCAAATTCTTAAGCTGTTATTAGGTTGATTTTTCATGACTGCATTATAAAATGCAAGTCTTCATGGAAAAGTTGAGATCTTATTTTGCTTCTTGGCCGAAATTTCAAGTTCTTTAATTCAATTTTCATCGACATGATTTAAATTTATGTTTCACTTATTGAACCTGAATAGTAATGTAGCCACATTTGCATATTTTAAAGTAAAATCCTGATGACTCGACTGTCTTTGACAATTGCTCTTTCAGTGGGAGGTAGTTTGTGATATGATCACGCTTGAGAAAATAATCTTATTAATAAGGTTGAGCTATAAATACTGATAGTAACTATATCGCATTGCTAATTTAGCAAACATAGCCTCTCCAAGGTTGTCATGAAACGGAGGAATTGTAAAATATTTTTCTTAAATATGCACTGTAAACTGTAATCAGCCAAATACGCTCGTAACAGACAATTTATCAGCCATAATGATCAGACAATTGCAACAGACAACATGAGACTATGAACAACCAAAAGTGGCTGTTCAGAGCAGACAAGATGAGATAATTATTAGCCACAATATCAGACAATTCTGTCTACTTTTCTAGAAGAATTGTCTCTCAAACTCTAAGTGTTTAAATATGATCAAACTATTCAACATCAGCGAATGGCAATTAGTCA
>CAJQUW010002391.1:0-77999 GCA_907163375.1 Prostheceraeus crozeri | reverse complement strand
GTAAGCAGAACTGGTTGGAAAAGTTGGACCCAGCATCAAATATGGCAACAATTTTGCAGGGATTAAATCAGCAGTTGACAGCGAACATGATTATTGATAATGATGGCTTCATCCAACCAATGATATACGTCGTACCGTTCCAGTTCAGTATACATGATGTTCTAGATTCCTTGATGAAAACGAACCCAAAGAGAGGTACTGGATCGGATGGAATTCCGGCGATTATTTGGTTGAAACTGGCGGATGTGTTGGCCTTACCTCTTCTCATAATATTCAATAGCTGTTTACAGTTTGCTGATTTACCAGATTTGTGGAAACGAGCGAATATCTCCCTTATCACAAAGTCTAATCCTCCATCTCTCCACGCCTTGCGTCCCATCTCAAAGCTTCCAATACCAGAGCTAATTCTAGAAAAGGCTATTATCTCACGATTTAAGAAGGACTTTTTGAAGAACGATACTGATAAACAATTTGGATTTAGAAATAAGGGCTCTACTGTCTGTGTACTGTTGGAATTGGAAAACTTCGTTGCTAACAACTTGCCGTCTGGAAATGTGGATAGCTGTCATATCTGTGCGCTGGATTTATCCAAGGGGTTTGATAGAGTTCCCATTCCATGTTAAAGAGGATAATGATTCGTGATAATTTTGACAATTTTTTATACACATTTATTGCAAATTATATCTCAAGAAGAACTCAACAGATAAAATGGAAAAATAACTTAAGTCCACTGATGCGTGTGAGTAACGGAATCCCTCAGGACTCCTCATTAGGTCCCTACATCTTTGCTTATTTTCTTTCTGATCTGGAAATTTATGAGAGAGATGTTATTTTGCTGAAATATGCTGATGACTTAACCTTATGTGGCAATGTGTACAGGAATACTTCGACAAGTAGCTTGCAGAAAGCGCTTCCAATTATCAATAAATGGATGTTCGAGAATAAGTTACAAGTTAATGAAGAGAAATCACAACAACTCTTTATTTCCAATCAGAAAAGTCCCAAATCTCAAGCAATAACACAGGTTGCCTTACCCGGTGTACCGATTGTTGATACAATCAAGCTTTTGGGTGTGGTGGTGGATAGGAACCTCAGCTGGAATGACCACATTCAACAGCTAACAAAAAAGGCATCATGTCGTCTTGGCGCCCTAAGGCTCTTGAAACCATTCATGCCACCAGAGTCCCTCATTCTGATTTATAATGGTTCAATACGAAGTGTACTCGAATACTGTGCCCCTCTCTTCACATCACTTAGAGTAAATCAAGAGAAAGAACTGGAAGGCATTCAGAAGAGGGCCCATAGAATTATTTGTGGACCTCACTGTAATTGTAGCAATTTCGTTCCACTTAATTATCGAAGAACGGTACGAGCGTTCAAGCTATTTACTGACTTAACACATGACGAAAATCACCCCTTACATCATCTTACTCCTAAGACACTCCAATACAGTGGAAAGTATTGTCTACCAAAAATATCAACAAAGCTTCAAAGTGATTCATTTCTGATAAGGATGAGCAAGCTTGCGAACAGCAATTTCCATCTGTGAAATGACCGACAGCACGACATTTCTTTAACTTCATGACTCTCTTCTCAGTTTTTTGTTTTTGATTGACTTCTTAATGCGATTCTGTACCCTGTTCAAATATTGTGTGGCCTTACGATTTTTATTATTAAGGCCGAGTTCATATAATAAACGACATTTATTATTATTATTATTCGGAGGCAGTGACAAGAATAGCCCTACAATATTTAAACATTATAAAAATGCTGCTGATGAGTGTCATCCTGCTACGAAATGTTCCAAGGATTAACAGCAGAAAAACTCAATGCTGCTAAAACCAAAACATTCGGAGGCAGTGACAAATAATCGCACAAGAAATTATTTTAGCGACTCACCTCAAAAGTAAATGTCGGCCTACAGAACAGTGGTATGCTTCTCTGCCATCGGTTGTGCTGGCTTGGTAGTGTCCGGTCTCCATTGATGACATCTTTTTGAGAGACAACGACTTCGGTCTAAAATGCGCAGTAGATGCTTGATGCAAAAAAATATTGAATATTATTGACGCATAAAAAGAAGTTATAAAATTTAACATTATTAAAATAGATGGGAACATACATGTACATTTAACATAAAAAATAGGAAAATGACATGAGCTTTTATTCACTTCATGTAATTATGCTGCTTAAAATCAATAGCATTACATTAATTACCCGACCTGCTGTCACATTTATTTCCCGGCAAAAAATAATAAAACGACAAGAATCACCATATGTATTACATGAGCAAGTTCCGATGAAAAATGTGTCATAAAACAAATTACGAAATTATGATGATGACGAAAGAGATAAGGTGCTCAGTCTGGAAATTTTCAAACGCAAATATGCAGCTGACGATCAGTGTAAAAAAAGGAAGTACAAGTATGACAAATAAATCCATATGAGAACATGATTGCGAGTGTGGACCAATAGCGCATTTTTGGAAATTTTTAAAGACAATTACAAACAGCTAACAATCATGAAAAATAAATATAGCAAATGCCTGTCCACTTGCAAACATGATTAAGAGGGTGGGTCAAGTCAAGGCAAGTCTAATTTGGAAATCTTTTAAGATAATTATAAACAGCCAACAATCACGTAGAGATGATGCCTCTTTGGTTGGACATTCTAAATGAAACTGAAAATAGGATTGCCGATATGATGCTAAGTTATTAGATCATGAACCAATTAATTTCAACTATACTGAGCGTAGCCATTTTCAGGGTATAAGAAATGAGAATGCATTGATGAAATTTTAAGCACTTATAAATATACCTTTATGCATATTCTTCATTCGGATGTATATAAATGCCTAAAATTCCATCAAGGCATGCTCTGTTCAATTATCATTTTATACCCAGAAGATGACTGCGTTCTGTAGTTGAAATTACTCGAAATTGGTACGGATGAATAAATCACATCATTAAGTTACACACGCATAAATTACATCAGATGATAATTCAGAAGTATGGGAATGCCAAATTAGCAGCAATTTGGCATTCCCTTACTATTGAATTATTATCTGATGCATAGATGTATATGTAACTTAATGATGTGATTTATTCAGCCGCTATTGACCAATTTCGAGGAATTTCAACTACAGAACGCAGTCATTTTCAGGGTATAAAATGATAACTGAAAAGAGCATGCCTTGATGGAATTTTAGGCATTTATAGATATGTGAACGAAGAATATGCATAAAGGTAGGCCTATATTTCTAAATGCTTTCAATTTTAAAATGCTTCAATTAATTTGCATTTATTGTTGCCAAACAAATGTAGTTACATTTGTAAATGAATTTATGTTTTCCTCACGAAGCTATCTTCAGGGAACATAAATGTTAGGTCATGTTTAATTAATTATAAGTTAGACAAATAGTCCAGCAACCAGAAGTTAATTAATTAATTGTCATTAATTTTTTTTCATAAAATGATGTAATAACTAACTTGGCATTCACTTACTTTTGAAATGTTTACATTGAGTGTACGCATTTTTTTCACAATTGCATCAGTGATGGCTTTCCTATTTTCATTTGTATTTCGATAACAGTATCAGTGTAAAAAAGAAGCAACGAACTAATGGAAGCATGATTACATTATAGTTTAATTGAGAATGTCAATATGGTCCTGTTTCCACAAAACGGACCATGCACTTTTTTACATGCAGGATTTTTACAGTTTTTATCATCGTTGTGTTGTCACTAAACCAATTTTAGATAGATGAAGATTGCGACTACACAATTCAAAAGTCTTTGTCATTCAGTAACTGGTCCGAAACGTTTAGCCTTGGTTCATCAGGCCAAGAGAGCCGATAGTGTAGGCCTAATCACTGCGGTATTTTCACTTTCACATAGAAGTTTTATAACCTATTTCGAACACGAAGACTTACTATCGCTTGAATGGTTGCTTATTGCTTGACATCATTGATTATTGATCACTCATTCTTGAGAAGAAAAAAATGACTTAAATTAGAAGAAAATATATTATTAATAGACTTATTCATAAAAGGATTAACTTTTCTTATTGTATATTATTATTCATATCTATAAACTTTATTAAACTATATCTTTATTTACTGAGTTAAAAGCTAAAAACTGTTAAACTCACTAATGAGGATACTAAGTTTGCGACCGACATCCCTGATAACTACTTGAACTATTATATAAGATTTCACTATGGGTTAAGCAAAATTAATTGTTGCCATTATCAAAATGAAATCGTACGTCAAGTTGTACCCGTCCTTTGCTAAAGATAGTTGGGTCTCCAGCTATGTAAAGAGAAACTTCACTGTCAACACCTTTGACAGCATCGATAAAAGAAGTACAGCTCTCTTGGCATCGAAGCTGGAAACAAAACCAAATCTCGTCTCAAGTGTAATTAATGGTCGCTCTGATAGAGATTTCGTTATTAACAAACGCTCGCGTAAATCAAAAACTATTTTAATGAAAATAAAGTTGTTCTAAATATTGATTTTATTAGTGATAGTTTTTCTCGCAAAATTAATTATCGTATTCGTAAATATAGACTTGACATTAAATTCGCAAATTAAAGTAACCTAAAATTATGTTACTTATTTCGAAACAAGAATAATAATAATACACGCTAACTAATTGTTTTCTTTGTAGTAACTTCTTAATCATGATAATTGCAATATTAGTTTTGTTGTTTATCCGTTTATTTGTCATTTTAGTTCTAATAGTTACATAGATGATCTTCACGCCCTCTTCGTTTGAGATTTGATGAAC
The DNA here is from genome assembly GCA_907163375.1 of Prostheceraeus crozeri. NCBI lineage: Eukaryota > Metazoa > Platyhelminthes > Polycladida > Euryleptidae > Prostheceraeus > Prostheceraeus crozeri. Next base: position 73,216 of record CAJQUW010002391.1, on the reverse strand, counting down.
ATCGCAATGTAGCCACGCCAGTGGGTGGTTCAATGTGCCCCACGCATGGGGCACATTGAACCACTTTGGTAGAAATTTCAAAATTAAAATTGTGAGGAGATTAAATGTCACAAAAACGTTCAACAACTCAGAGATTACTAAGGATATCCTCAACCTTTCATCCGAGTTTGATTTTGGTTCATTTGATTTAGTATATTCAAACTGCTGAGAAAAGATCAAAAACATGTTCAATGTGCCCCACCCGCTCCTATCAAGAATGGAGATGCAGCAAGTCCTCTGACTGATCGCTGTTTTAAATTTACCGCGAACTGTAATTGAAGGCTGACGTCAGTATATTGCTAACTTTGGATTGCCCTGTCAAAGCCAGTATCAACGAATCACAACTATAATTCGAAAATTGATTTGTACTTCGTTGTCATTGCCTGGCATGATGTTATTAAATATAAATACACATGTCAACGGATTCTCATCGAAGATCGCACCCACAAACTGAAAGCCGTAACAAATACGCGAGTAACTCACAACCAAAAGCAGTTTAAATTTAATTAATAATGTCAGTTATTCGATTAAGCAATCAAGCAGATTTTTAGTGTCATAATCACACATTTTCACTAAAAGTTGACGTATCTTGATGAACAATAGTAGTATAGGGTATGACATCCGGTGCATCGCTTCGCTTCGCTCGCACCGGATGTCACACTTTGCGAGATTTTCAAAAATTTAGGTAGTCTTCAAATTTCACGTGCCCGAAAATTTAGGTAGTGACAAATTTTCGAAAAATCAAATTTTCAAAAATATCACGTGGTCGAAAAATATCGAAAATTTAGGTAGTCAAAAAATATCACGTGGACGAAAATTTAAGTTGTCTCAAAATTTCACGTGGTCGAAAATTTAGGTAGTCCAAAAAATATCACGTGGTCGAAAATATAGGCAGACGAAAATTTAAGTTGTCTCAAAATATCACGTAGTCTCAATATATCAGAAGATTGTATTCAAAATATTTATTAAAAAAATGGATGAAACAAAAGTGGAAGAAACCTCAAAAATATATCATTCGTTATCACAATTGAAAATAACTGAATTGAACATCGAAAAACACAAAGATATAGTTAGGTATATGAAAGATAAGGAATCTCAATTATTATTAAGATTAGAGCATTTTGATAAAAGAAGAAAGAGATGGTCTAAAGTTAAGAATGTAGCACAAGGTATCGGCATATTCTTAACAGTTTCTTTAGGCACTCTTACAATTGTATCTCCAGGCGTTTTAGTAATTCCAGTAGTTGCTACTGCTTTAGCAGGTACGGGTGTTTTTACAACTTCACTTGTTACAATGTTAGATAAATTTTTAATAACTAAGAAACGAAAATCATTAAAAACTAAACATTTACATATTAAGGAAGTCTATGACAAATTACATTACTACTTTCAAAGAGTATGTGATGATAATGTTATTACGTTAGATGAGATTGAAAAATTTGATCAAATAGCTAATGAAGTAAATCAAATATCATTTCAATTACAGTCAGAAAAAGTTGATGACAAGAATAAACAGGATGGCAAAATTTCTAGTGATGGTAAAACTTCTATTGAGGAAACTGATAAAGTTTTTTTAGAAGAACTAAAAGCTTTAACCGAAACTTTCAACAAAACTTTATGAAACAAAACTTAAAACGAAAAGATGTCAGACGCCAAAGCAACAAAAAAATAATTTGTTCAGTAAAATGTTTTTGTTGTATTCCAATGTTACCACAAAATTCAAATATTATATTTTAAAAATGGATAAAATTAAAGCTTATAATCAAAAAAGAATCCAGCAATTAGATGAGTTAATAAAACAAAAAAATATGATGAAAGAAAATCATACTCAGCATAGAATGATAAAAGCTGGTATTCAATCTGATATGTTTGAAAAAATGCAGCAAACCGAGCAAGTAGAAACTGATTTTGAAAAAACTATTGAACCACTTAAAAATCTTGAAAAAGAACTTACAAATAATGATAAACAAATTAATATAACAGATCCAGCATTTTAATAGCTCCATATTTTAATACCTGCAATAAAAGAAGGACATAATTCTAGTTTCAATGAAATTCATGCTATACTGAAAAGACTGTTAGAAAAGAAGATTCTAAATGAAGAGGATTATAAAAGTATAGCTGAAATATGTTGTTGTATTTAATTTTCTATAAAAAAAATATTTCGTTCCAGAGGAAAAAATATTTATCTACAATTTTAACTAAAGAATGTGTTCAGCAGATTTAGACAAAATTAATAATCATTTAGAAAATCTAACAGAGATTTTGGGTTCATCAAAATTTAGTCGACGTTAAAAATTATAACAACTACTTCATCACACACTTGTAATTTAGAACCCATTCTACATTTGGAACAAAATAAAAATTATCAAATTACATTGATTGGTTTCTCCACACTTAACACTATTCAAAATGTTATAAAAGATGTGAATGATCAATTTAGAGATTCTACTGATAAAAAGTAAAACGTGGAAAATACTAACTTTTCTTCCTGGTTCTTACGAAGTTGAATCAATATCAAATGAAATTAAGAGACATTTAGGTATACCATTTAAAGACAGGAAACAATTACATTTTGCAGTTGAACCGGCAGTTGATGAATTTTCTCTTACTTTAGACGAAAATCATCAAGTTCATTTTAATCATGATAGATCATTGTCAAAACTATTAGGATTTAATAAAGAAACCTATATTCAAGGTTATCATTTAGGTGAGAAGATTCCAAAAATAACTGAAATAAATTCAATTGTTGTACATTGTGACATTATTGAAGGAGGATATACAAATGATAAATTGTCAAATTCAATATTCAGTTTTCCAGCTTTTACTGTACCCATTGGTTATAGATTAAATGTAATTCCACAAACATTAATATATTTCCCTATTACAAGAAAAACTATAAACAGTGAATTAATTCTAATCAACATTAGAATCACTGATGAGAAAAGACAAGAAATAAGTTTTGGAGTTGAAGAGATTATGATAGATCTTTTGGTTAGTGAAGTTTAATTTTCTTCTTCTTCTTTAAAGACAGAAAAAAAATAAAATTTTTTTATTAAAAATGAGTGAAGTGCCCCTATTAAATAAAAAAAACTTAAATTTAATCATCATCCAAATTTATCTAATAAAGTTTTGTCAGTTATTTGTGGAAGATCAGGATGTGGAAAACGTATCAATTATTTAAAATTCTCACGACACCAAACTTTTTGGATTATAGCAATCTTATAATTTATACAACAACAGCAGAACAACCCGTCTATCAATTTTTAAAATATGGATTTGAAAATAATCTTAAAAAACAGCAATTGCTTAATTATTCAAAGAATATGAAAAATGTGAATATGAAGAAGAAATGAGTTTGTGGTGTAAAGAAGCAGCAAAAAATAATCAGCTAGTAGAATCCAATAAAAATAACCATATAAGCATACAATTAATAGATGATGGTGGTAATATGCAAGATCCCAGTAAACTAGATAAAACAATGAAACATTGTGTAATTTTTGATGATTGTGTTAATGATAGAAATCAGTCAGTTCAGAGACATTATTTCACAAGAGGTAGACATAATAACTGCAGTGTTTTTTATTTAACACAAAGTATGTATTCATTAGACGGAAGTGCTATTCGAAAGAATGCAAATATATTTATACTATTTGAAATAAATGCAAGAAACTTAAGTGATTTGTTAAGAGATTTATGCGTAGGAAATAAAGATGAATTTAAACAATCGTGTAACAATGCTTGGTCAAATGATTATGGCTTCATTACAATTAATATTGATAAAAAATTAATGATAGAGTCATAGAAAATATTTTCGCGGGGTGATCGAATAATTTTTTCTTATATATTTTTTCTTAATAAAAAAGGAAGAAATATGTTGAATGCGTACAAGATAGAACATGTACCAGTTTTAAAAGATTATCGTCATCCTACAAACCCTGTCAATTCGAAGAAAGAAGTCAGATTTTATTATCATCACAAATACGTAGCGCTCGTTACAGATTATAAAACAAAACATGGTATTAAACCGTGTGTTAAAACAAATGATTTTCCACTTTGTTCAAGAAGTATCCGAGTATTTTTGGCATACAATAATTTATGGTGGTTGGTAAGAAAAGAAAATTTAACAACACATGAATTAGAGACATTACATCAATTAAATATTCCTGTGTATATGTAAAAATATAATTTTTTCTTTTAAAAAATATGAATGGTGAAATGTCTCTCGGATTAACGTCTAGGATTGATGAATTAAACAAGAAACAAATTGCTGAGTTTGATGCACAAATTAAACGTAGTAAACGTAGTGAACGTATTAAAAAACAGAAATGTAGTATTGAACATATTATTAAAAAACAAAAACGTGGAACAAAAGAAATATTAGAAACTCCTATTACTGATATATTTTTTTGATGATAGAATTAAGAATGAACTTGGTGATGATTTATGTAATTTATTTAATCCAAATGAAATAAAATATGAAAATGTATCTTTTATTAATGTAGTAAATGATATGCGGAAACATTTAGCAAATGGTAAAATTATTAATTTACTTGGAATAGTTATTAAAGATCAGGAAAATATAATTCAAAATTTTTGCGTAAGTTTCTATAATAAAAAATCATTTGAAACATGGTTTTCTAATCTGGACGAGAAATCAGATAGTCAGGAATGGATTTTTACAGGTAATATTAAATATGAAGATTTTCGAATGAAGTTAGTACAAAGATCGCATAGAGGTGCAGGTATTCATATGAAATATAGAATCAAAGAATATTTCGGTGAATATTGTTATATTCCTTCTGAAGATTTTTGTTTTATTAAATGTTATAATGTTTTACATTGTAACATTCATTACATTGTAACATTCATGTACATTCATTATACAGATTCAGTAACAGCTGACACGCCTGCAATATTGAGAAAGAATAATTCATTATTTATTTCTAGAATAGATAGTATTGTAAACAACTATGAAATTAATCCGTTTGAAATTAATGGTGATATGAAAGAAATTTCATTAGTTGATAATTTAGAAATTTATGGAGTAAAGTAAAAAAAATTATTAGACATCTTACAAATAAAAGTATTTTTCGAATAAGAACACAAATGGGAATAGTGGATGCTACTGAAGATCATTCATTGTTAGATGAAACAGGTAATGAAATAAAGTCACAAGAATTAAATATAGGAACAAATTTACTACATGATAAATTATTTTTGCACGACAATACAATCATATTGAAACAAATTGTAATTGATATTTATGTTAATGATCCACCTAATTTAATATGTAAGCGAGCATTTATAGAAGGGTTCTTTTTAGGAGATGGTTCTGCTGGAATCTATAATTATAAATCAGGAGTCAGATATTGTTGTACTTTAATTAACCAAAACCATGACCTCTTAATTAAATTAAAAACATATATTAATAAAGTTTATAACAATGATAGTGAAATATATAATACAATGAGATCACCTAGTGTATACAAACTTAATTTTAAAAATCAAAAACAATATGCTACATACTTTAGTGAAAATAATTATAATCAGTTTAAAGAAAAACGTGTTCCTTATTATATTCTAAATGCTGAATATAATATTAGATATTGGTTCTTTGTTGGATTTTATGCAGCAGATGGGGACAAGAAATCTTTTTTTACAAGCAAATATGCAACTATTCGTTTTACACAGAAAAAATAAAGAAACTTTTAGTGGTTTATACAATTTGGCATCATCTCTAGGTATTAATTTAGTAGTAAGCGAAAGAATAGATAAACCATTGTGCTTTAATGCGTGTCAAGTTAAAAATGATATTACCAAAAATGTTACCACTCTAAGATATTTAAATAATGAACCACAATATGTTTATGATATTGAAACAGAAGATGGCGCATTTAATTGTGGTTTTCCATTAATTGTAAAAAACACTGATTCAATATACATCTCTAATGAACTCTTCAATAAATTAGATGCTGCTGGATATGTTGGGGGAGAATTGTGTCAAGGAAAATATGATTATGGAAATGGTGGAATTATTTTTGCAATGTTTATTGCCCCTAAAATAAAATATTGTATTACTGTAGATGAACAAGGAAGACTTAGTGAAAAGAAAACATTTAAAGGATGTTCCCAAGATAAAGTAAAAGTAGAAGATCTTCTAAAATTTCATTTGGGTAAAACATTATCAACTACAGTTTATAAACCATGGAAAAGCTCTTTAGAAACTGGAATTAGTATTCCTGATAAAAATAATAATACTGAAGAAAAAAAATTTTCTGGTCAAATAAATATTCTTAAACGTCAAGCACCTGATGAAAATGAAATTATGTTACCTTATAACGGAGAAGATATTGAAGCTGAAATATTTCAAACAATCGTCAGTGAGAGTGACTTAGGTGATGATGATGACACGTGGGAATAATATTTTTTTATTATATCTAAAAATTTATTTATAGAATATTTTGTCTCTAATCGTTTTTTACAATTTCTAAAAGTTCAACATCAAATTTTTCAATATTATTAATTTCTTTAAAATAAGTCGTAGTATCTTTATATTTACCAAAATTTAAATATATAAAATGAATGTCATTTGTTTTGAATTGTGAAATACAATAATATATTTCTTTATCACGGTCAGCATAAATTTCTTTAGTTACATTTTTTCCATGACTAGAATAATAATTAGAAAGATAATGAAATATTTCACGTATAATATCACGTTCTTTAGTTATTTTATTTTCTTTATCATATAAATAAAGTCTTATTAAAAGATAATTTAAATTTATTTTCACTAACTACTGATTCTTCATCAACATCATAAATTACACTTTTTGGTATAGAATGTCATTCCGTGATAGGAATATCTAATTCCAAATTATATTTATTGTTTGATAATAATATAATAGAGAAAAATATTGGTCTTTGATCTCTTTTGGAAAATTTAATTACACCACCATAATTTGAATCATTTTTAGTTTTTATTAAAGATGATAAAATTTTAAATTGATTAGATGTAAATCCTAATTTAAATTTCGTAGACCCAACACATAGTTGTCTAATAGTATCTTCAACTATTCCATTATTAATATTTTCAATTGTACGAAAATGAAATTTAGATGAATTTTGATTATATGCAGTATTAATATCATGTTGAGATATAAATTTTTCTTCATTTACATTTTTATAATTTCTAGTATTTTTATAATCTTTTTCACCATTTACACCTTTTTCAGATGTTTCAGACTCATCATCATTGTTATCATCATTATTATTATCAGATTCTTTAAAAAATATTATGATTATGATTATGGTCATTGTTAATAGTATAGGGTGTAGTCCACATGTAAATTTTTTCTTGCTGTGCTTAACCATTTATATAAGATTTTAACAAATTAATGTTTATATTAGAATGCAATCCTATATAAGTATCATTATCATATCGGTGGGGCATTTCTGATGTTTTTTTTTATAAATTGCATCTCTATAATAAACTTGACATAACAATTCTTCATTATGTCTTTTACTTTCAATATGAATATTATATTGATTAAACTCATCAACAAACAATCTAATTTTTTGTTTCGAAAAAGATTTTAATTTTTTTACCAATTCAGTAACATTAATAAAATTAATTATTTTATTTTCCATCCAATCAGTATTACTAATTGGTAAAACGGCTCTAATAAATCAATAAACATTATTATGACCTATAATTACCATATTTTCTTTATTTATTTCTACATATGCAACATCATTATATTTACTTACAATATCCATAAATTTTATAAATGGATCACCTGGAAATATACAATAATTTGTTTCAATAGAAGGTAAACCTTTTGTTTGTTCTTTGAATATTTGAGATTGTAATTAAAACAAAAGATTGACATCTATACATGGATTATTATTATCAAAACATTTATTTTCAAATCCCGATGATCTCGTCGAAAAAGAAGAACAGGATGATACGGACGAATATAATTTTTCTAAATTTGCTTTTTCAATTTTTTTCTTCAATATAATTTTTTGACAACCTAAACACACAACTTTTGCTTTTAAACAATCCGTGCACTACACTGATATTTACTATCATAGAACTCTGACTTAGGATTCATAATTTGGCACATTTGACTCATTTCCATTTTTTATTTTATGTGAGAAAAAAATTACTTCTTTATTGTTAAAAAATGATGTTACCAAATGTTGGTGGAGGTGCATATATCCCGAATAATCGTGAATCAGAAATAGAAATAGAAAATTATATCATAAAAACTGGAGACGTTTTATCTGGTCCATTGCATCTTTCTATTCTTCCGCAACAAAATACAGAGTTAACAAATAAACAGTATGTTGATACACAAATCAATGACCTAAAAGAAAAATATATAAACCATGTTTTAATTCCAATGTTTAATGAATTAAAGTTGCTTAAACTTAATGACAAATCACTAAACGAAAAATTATAAAAACTTGATAAAAAGGATAGAGAGCTAGAAGTAAATATAGCAAAACTTTTAAAAAAAATTTCAGAACAATAAAAAATTTTAATATTACTTTCTATAGAGTTAAAATCTGCAGTCATTAAAAATAAACTTCAGATAAAATTATTGAAAGAACAATTGGAAGATGAAATAGGAAAACTTCCTAAAAAATTTTTTAAAATTTAAATAAGTTACAAGCTGCATTCCAAAAAAGTGTTGATGAATTAAGTTCTAAAATTACTGAACAAATGAAAAAGATGAATAGAATAATAAATGAAGTAAACTCGCTTAATCAAAAAGTTGATAAAATGAAAACTTTTAAAATCAATTTAGAAAATGAATTAAAGAAAAATTTAGAAGAAAACTCTAAAGGAAATAAAGAACAGTTAGATGCTGTTAAAAATCAGTTAGATGTTCTTAAAGTTCAATTGAATGCTCTTAAAACGGCGGTGAAGATGACTCAGCTGAAAATGCAAGTTAATATAAAAAAAATTAAAATACATCACACGCTGCTTGACGCAATAGATAAAGTGCAACAGAAAATTAATAAAGTTATCACGCGGTTGTTGTCCATTCACACACGTAAATCTTAATCGGACCAAAGGTCCTCAGGTAACCTATAGAACCTTGTTCAGAGGCTCTAGCCGATCATAAATGTAAATATTTTTTCCCAAAAGTCAAATTTATTCCTAAAAATGCCTATAATTTATAAACACAATCTTAAGCATTTAGCTTCAAATCAAAAAATAGCACATGAACCATCTATGAAATCTGTTTACCATTATAACAATGTAGAGATAGTGTAGAATGTGGAGATAGTGTGGACATAGTGTAAACAGCGGAGCCGGCATCTTTTCTGGTATGGGAAGTATCGTTAATGTTATTAAAAATAATAAAGATTTAATTACATGTGCTGCAAAAGGAGCAGCTGCTATAGGTAGTACAGCTAGTGCAATATCAAATGCTGTTAAGTCTTAAAACGAATAAAAACAACTAGAAACTATTCGTAAACTTAAGAATGATTCTGAAGAACTAAGAAAATTAAAAAAACTTTCAGAGGAAACAAAAAACAAAATTGCTAACGTAGCAGTGACAGGTAAAACTTTGAGGAGTGGTACTCCATCAGAGAGTAAACATCAGAATAAATCAATTGAAGCAATAAGAGGTAATGGTTTAGCAAAATTCTAAAATATATTCGAAAAGGAAACCAAAAAAATATTTTTCTGTGTGTGAGAAATTTTTTTTCTGTGTGTGAAGAAAAACAAAAAAGTCAAATTATTTTTTAAAAATGTCTTCTCTTATCGAAAATAAATTTAGATTAGACGATCCTCCGTTCGTCAGTTACAATCAAAAAAGAATGACTATATAAGAATTGCCATGAATCCCGGATCTTATAGTGGAGTAAATACTTGAGGAGATTTAAATTTTTGAAGTTGATAATCAACACAGTTATTTATATTTACCTGATTCCTTTTTAAACTGTGAATATTCTTTATGTAGTGATCCCAATTTTACAACACGATTACCAGATAGCGATAATATTGCATTAGAGAATATTTTCTTTCCAAGATTATTTACACAAATGCGTTTAGATGTTGCAACTCAAAATATAGAAACAATAAGCAATTCTCCAGGTGTAATTGATACAATGCTTAGATTTGTAACAATTGGTGAAAATAATAGAAAGCATGAAATGGAAGGTTGGTTTCCTGGTATTAATGATGGTATAATTGTTGATGATTTAACTCACGCTGGAACAGATGCAGCAGGAATTGCGAAAGATGTAGAAAATATTGCAAATCATTTAAATAAAACAAACAATAGTGCATATAAAGAAAGACGTGAGTTTAACAGGAAAAGTGAACAGACAGTAAATTGGTCATTGTCTCCATTATTCGGATATTCAGATTATGATAAAATATCATATCAATTAAAATTTAAATTAATAATTCATCGCACAGCAAATAATGAATTAATCTTTTATGGTAAGATTGGAAAAAAGCATATTTAAAAATTGATAGACTTGAATGGTGGATAAAACATATTACTCCTAGTTTAGAGGTTGAAACAGCTATTGCAAAAAGATTAAATACTAACAAACCAATTCCAGTAAATTTTCTAAAGCGTACTGCTAGTTCAGTAACTTTTTCCGAACAAAGATTTAACTGGCATTTTAATAGAACTGCGAATACTCCAAGATATTTATTACTAACTTTTCAAAGAAATAATTCTCCAAGTTTTGATAAGAACAATAATCTTTTTCATATTGATACAATTCGAAGTTTAAAAGTTGCTTTAAATCAAACTCGATATCCAATTGATCCATTAAGATTCGATGATACCAATAATCAATTTATGGAAGGATATGATGCTTATCGAAATCTTTGTATAGAATTTGGAGTTGAACCACAATTAACTCCTGGAGATTAGAGACATTTATATCCTGTTTTCTGTTTCGATTTAAGTGCACAATCTGAAGATATTATCAAGACTGGTTGTGATGTAACAATTAATATTGAAAAAAAAGATTCCACAACTCCATTTATGGCTCATGGTTTATTGCTAGAAGATGTAAAATATTCTATTGAAATTCTTAATGGAAAGATGGCTAGGATAGGTTAATTAAAATTTTTAATAACTTAAAATTTGTTCTTAACTTGACATTTTTTTCATCACTAGAATAGATTAAAATTTTTTATTAAAAATGTCGCAAGCGAAAAGTAATAATAATGAAACTGTTGAATTAAAACTACGTAACATTGTTGACAAAAAATTCACCTATAACTATTAGGATTAGCAAAAAGAAATATTACATAAGTAAACCAATGATAGAGAATATTAAATTACAATAAGAAATGAATGGTGGTATTCTCCCATTAATTTCACTAATAATAGGTGGCATGCAGCAGCAGGAAGTGTTGCAGGTGGGACAGCTGGTAATGTCCAAGCAGTAAATAAAAATAAATCAGAGAAGGAAGGCAGCATTAAAAGAACAAAAACGTCATAATAGAGAGTTAGAGAAAGTTGCTAGGGGAGAAGGAATAGTACATAATTTTATTAATAAATTAAATTTAGTTGATAAAGGAAAACGAGTTCTTAAAGACATTCTACATAATGTTGATGATTTAATAGAAATAAAAAAAACTAAAGATGGTTCTGGAATATATCTAAGTCCTAGTTTGATTAGGTAAAACATTTGTTTTATTTTATCTTTAAAAATGAATTCCACAAATTCTACAAGTTCTACAAATTCTACAAGTTCTACAAGCTCTACAAATTCCGAAAATTTAATTAAATTAAAAATTTCTAATTTAGATTTATTGAATTATCTGTTAAAAGTACATAAAACCTCAAATTGTCAGCACACCGGTGGTGATTCAACTTCGTTGCATTCCAGAGGTGACATACAAAAAACATTAGAAAACTTTCCTGGATTTATTTGGTGCAAATATTCAAAAGAAAAACATCTTCCTGGGCATTCATATACCGGTCCAGGAACTCGATTAGATATAAGACTAGATGAGAATAATAATCCGAAACCAGGTTAAGAACCAATAAACAGAGTTGATGCTGCAGCTTATAGACACGATTTAGCATACAGAGATCATGATGATATAGATTCTAGACATGTAGCTGATAGGAAAATGATAGAAGAATTAGATAGTATTCAGAATCCTTCCTCTAGAGAAAGAATTAAAAGAATGTTTGTTAAAAAAGCTTTTCAAGCAAAAATGCTTTTTGATCAGGGTTTAGACAAAACTCATAACACTGAAACCTACGCGTCCGAAATTCACAGGAATATAAAAAGCCGAAATATCTATTGAAAGTAAAAGTATATAATAAAGATGATATTTAGAGTGCTGATCTAATCAATATGCCGAATGAAAGAGGGTTTAAGTACGCATTGACCGTTATAGATTTATATACACAATACGCTTGGGCAAATTCTTTAAAAAACAAAAGTGGTCTGTCAGTTAAATATGCGTTTGAAGAAATCTTTAAAGAAAGTAATAGAAAGCCAAAAAAATTTGTTCGTTGATAAAGGATCTGAGTTTTATAACAGAACTGTTAAGCCATTATTTGAAAATGTTTATTCCACAGAAAATGCTGGCAAAGCTGTAGTAATAGAGAGGTTTAATAGAACTTTAAAGAATATATTATTTAGGAAATTTACTGAACAAGAAAATCAGAAATGGTTAAAAATATTACCAGGAGTTGTTGAGAATAATAACAATAAGATTCATCCAAGTATTGAAGAAACTCCAAAGAATGCTTCTGACGATCCTGATTTAATACGAAAGAAAATATTCGAAAATAATTATTCGAATGAGAATAATCCGAATTTACCGAAGCGTAAGCCGAAATTTAAGATTGGAGATAGAGTAAGGATATTCAAATATAAAAATAAATTCGAGAAAGGTTTTGTTGGTTATTGGACTAAAGAGATATTTGAAGTTTGTAAAATAAATCAAACTTATACGATTTCTTATGAAATTAAAGATTTAGATAATGAGGAAATCAGAGGCCGATTTTATGAAAATGAATTACAAATAACTGAGCTTTAACCTTAGGTGGCGCTTTGGCTAGCTTCGCTTGATTTTTTTAATTATCATTAGAACTAACGTTTTTTGGGAATTAAATTCCCTTATTCAATTCTAACATAATATCAAGAAATGGTACTCCTTCCTGTAATTTGTATGAAACGTAAAGACATAACTGACCGCAATAAATTGTTCTTGGTTTTTGAATTTGAAATGTATTATAAATTCCATTTCCAAGTAATTCTTTGACTTCATTTGTTGGAGGCAATCCATATGAGTCGAAATAGTGATTATTGTCACCATTATTATTAGGCATACGTGCTGACCAATGTACTCCTTTTTGATATGATGTGTGAAGATTTGTTACGAAATTTACAGTTGGCTTAATTTTGATCAATTGTAATTCATCCCTCATCAATATGTGAAAATTCTTTATTCCCAATTGATTAGCAATTTTCTTTAGATCAAAATTCGTAGTTGTTTGCTTCCCATATAATTTTAAGAACTCAATCAGTCCAAAAGTTCTGGGAGATATCTCAGTCAGATTTTCACCATTCATTTTAAATGAAATGAATTCTATTAACTGTCAACAATTTGTCAAATGTCAAACAGTTTATATGTATCATGAAATCCCTATGACAACGTTGACGAGACTATTGTAACAGCGCAGTTGACAAGTGGGGAAAAGAGAAAGACATAAGTGCGAATAACAGCTGTTTGATCTGTAATGGAAAGGTTCATGAATGCGGAAAGTAACTGCATTGTTCCATGAATGCGGGAATCAGCTGTTCCCTATAATTAAGTGATCATGAAAGTGCAAAGCAGTAACAATAACAGACATTGTAAGAGATTGTGCTACATTCTTAACTTTAGACCATCTCTTTCTTAATTAATCATAATGCTCTAATCTTAATAATAATTGCGTTTCCTTATTTTTCATATAACGTACTCTATCTTTGTGTTTTTCTTTATTCATTTCACTTGTTTTTAATTGAGATAAATAAGGATATATTCTTGAGGTTTCTTCCACTTTTGTTTCTACCATTTTTAAAGAAATATTTTTAGACACATAATTTTAGTTATCTCATATCTCAAAAACCTGAAAAATGGATAAAATTAATGAATTTAGACGTTTTTAAAAATACCAATTTTTTTGATGTTGTGTCCTGGAACGGTCATGATTTTGAGGATAAAAATAATTATAATCTCAAATTTGAGATTCTTAACTTTTAGGATTTTCGGAGTCCTGGAACGGTCATGATTTGAGCAAGAAAATAATCATAATTCACAAATTTGAGATTCTTAACTTTTATGATTTTACGGTGTCTTGGAACGGTCATGATTTTCAAGGTAAAATTTCATAATCTTAAATTTGTGATTTTGAAGATTTGAAAAATTGGGTATTTTTAAAAACGCCTAAATTTATGAATTTAGGTCTTCATAACCTGAAAAATGATCAAAATTCTTAAATTTAGTCGTTTTTAAAAATACCAATTTTTTTGAAAAAAACCATAACAATTTAAATGGTCTAAATTTATGAATTTCCCGCCGAGCAAGCTTTGTCCGCGGACAAAACGGGTAAGAAATGGACATCCGTCGGTCTTCCATTAACTCACACTTTTGTCCGCGAGACTACGGATAAAGAACGGCAGTATACGGAAATCCGTCGGGCTTCCGTTTCTCGGACTTTAAATTCATGATTTACGGACGCTTCACGGAATAGAAACGGTTGCGCATGTCCGGAAATTTCCGTGTAAATTCTGATATAATATACATACTTGTTCTGCTTAAACTTATCGAATGCTACTTGATTTGTTTATCTTTTAGTCCTCTTTTTGATTTTATCAAGCAACATCTAAGTCGAACGTTTGCTGAAAGCCTGGATGCAGATCACATTCCAGAATATTTTGTGGTCTAGCTATGAATTGAAGATCGATGATCTGTAATTCGGCATCTTGTTTTAAGTATTATTAAATCGAAGCGTTTAGTTTTATGCTTGATCGCATTCTTTTGCCGAAGTGTGCGAGAGTACACCGTAGGCCGCCAGAATCGAACGCTTGCATAATTTCGACAGGAATATTATTTTTTGCGTAACATGTAATAACCAGGGCAATTTCTTGCTATTTTTATAACTATGATTTCAGTGAGCATAGCAAGTAAAGAACATCGCCGTGCATGCATTGCGTTCTTTTCAATTTCTTTTCTATCGAATCCTTGTGTTGTGCATGTCGGGCGATCTTGGAAGTTATAGTTTGTGAGTTGTGTCCAATTCATTTTGACGGGCGGTAATGTCACTCATGAACCATATGCTTGCGTCTGCAAGGGCAATCTAGTCACTCTGTTACTATACAATTGCCTTTGGTTGTGATTCAGTTGAAGCAAGTGGCGCGCGCGAATTTTCTGTTTGACGCGGGATAAGCACTTT
This sequence comes from Prostheceraeus crozeri, assembly GCA_907163375.1. Taxonomy (NCBI): domain Eukaryota; kingdom Metazoa; phylum Platyhelminthes; order Polycladida; family Euryleptidae; genus Prostheceraeus; species Prostheceraeus crozeri. The sequence goes on along the minus strand of CAJQUW010002391.1, from coordinate 57,728 downwards.
TTCACACACGACAAGCATTTTCAAGCAGCGCAATGTTTTGCTATCTTGTGATCGATCGCCCCTTTCGCTTACGTGATTGGCCAGGCCGTGAAGCGCAGTCAACGCCGGCAACTTGCAGAGGGAAAAGGGAACAGCCGATCATCAACTTTCACAATTGCAGGCGAATGTCGACTGAGAAAATTGGCTTGGTTATCTCAATGTCTCACCGTTGAAGGTGGATGTGATTTGTTCAATGCTTAATGTATATCGGATTCAGTGTGGTGCAGTTTGGAGAACAATTCAACGTCGTCTAATGGCATTTCACACCGATTTATTCCTCACAATCTAAATAATCTGACTGTACATCTTATGCCGTGAATAATTTTCTAGTCAGCCTGAATACAGGTCTGAATTTGCACTACATTCAATGGAAAATTGGTTTCCTGTGATGAACTTGGTGAGTCGTAGTCGTGGCCATTAGTATTCCAGACCCCAACAGGCAGACAACGAAAAACAGCTCAATGTCGTTCGACTTACTTCCATATGCCATTGTCACATTGTCACTAGATACATGTCTTCTGCATCAACGATATTGACAAAATGGTGAGCTCGGAAATTTCCTAATTAGTTTCTATTTGCAGTCATGTTTCTTTAGAATGTTGCATTCACATTGAAATCAGCAGGGCTCTTAATTTTCTATAGGCCTAGGCTATATTGTATGATAATATTTGATCTTATGTAGCAATCGCGCGTTATGGATTCGTGCGATTTGAATAGTTTTCCCAGTTCTTGGGGCGGATTTCACATTATATTTGACATGGTGACTGGTACATACAGTGTCATCATAATTTAACTATTTCATGAACTATACAACTGGATTTTCCACTAAACGTTTGAATTTTTGTGTTTACGCAATACGTATGGAATTGAAAAATTATAAGAATTGACTTTTGCTAATAGATTTCAATTTTTCATTTCATCACAGTATGGGACAATCGTGGAAATCTTATACATGATCGAAGTCTTACAACATAGTTGAAATTACGAATATGGCATACAAGGACAGCATAGACAAACTATAGGACATAGGACTGTGGAGGCGGAGGCGTAAAAAATTGGCCTCCTACGGCTTTCGAAATTTTAATGAATGATGTGATTTGATATAATCCTATTATTTGATGCATATATTTGATGTTATTTGATATACATTTGTTATAGATGCAATTTACGCCACCCAATATAAAAAATTACTGAATGAAGTTTAGACACCGTACATGTCCTCCGTTGAATAGATTCCATTGGTTTACTACCGTACAAGTAATTCATCAGTCGTCTATAGTGTATTTAGTAGTTGTACTATTCAACAACCGAAGTAAATCTATGAAAACAAATGGTGCGAATTCAGCTATTGTGATTTTAATTACTTCGGCGTTTGGACACCATCACCGCCGCATTTGATTAATGAATGAATTTTCATTAATTAGTGGGTATTGTATAGGCAACAGCTAGCCGACCATGTCTGTGAAGTAAGATCCATTAAACTTTTTGATTAATGAAATGTAGATCTAGGCTGGTTGAGAAAACATGAACTCATAGAAATCGATCATAATATGATCTTTATATGAACGTCATATTTGTTATGTTTCTTTACCGGACTACGTGAGGGTCTAATACGCATGATGTTCATGAAAAATGGATTGCCATTGCACTCCGAATTATTAACAGTACTATAGAAGGCTACTACTACAGTAGTAGCCTTCTATAGTACTGTTCAATAATTCGGAGTGCATGAATCTGGTTGGGTACTGGGGTCAAAGATGAACATCTATGACAGCAGTACCCAACCAAATTTGTAGACTACTGTAGGCTTACCGTGCTAAGAATAGCAAGATTAATCATCAGTGTGTAGAGCTAGACCGACAACGGAAAATCAATTTTATCGTATAGCATCATATCACGTTTATATCATGTTATTATTATAACTACAGTATATGGTATATATTATACTATATTATTGCTGAGGTCTGAGGCGGAGGCACTTTTCAAATAGGCCGCCTCGAACACAGCCTTGATAGGACATGCGTAAAGGACAGTGAATACATTTGAATCGATGTGTCAGTTCATGCATCGAATTCATTTTATAATTCTAAAAATTTCTGTCGATGTAACAACAACTAGACTGACTGGTGAAAGGCTTTTTTATTACTACGGTGTAGGTAAGTTTTAATGAAATTCGCTTCTACCAATGTTGGCCTTTGGTTTTAGTGTTTTTTAATGGTAAACAGCGTAGTGAAAATCTCGGGTGTCAAGATTGGACCCGTAAATTTCTTTTTCAACTGTTAACTGATGTGAATTAGTCAATCCGTTAACATGGGTAACCGACAAACAGCATTATCTTGTTGCGATAACATAACATTTGAAATAATGTAATTAAGTGGCATGCGTATAAAAATACGCCTACTACCAAATTGAAGATAATTGATTGTAATAAAAATTAGCAATATTACTGCTAATATCAATTATTATAGAATATTTTATCATAATGTTTTACTGCACATTATGTAACTCTTGTTTTCGACTTAACTTATCTTAAACTGCATGGAATAAGTTAATTTGAACAGGGTCATAATGAATTAACCGATTAGCGATTGGTTGATCGCTCACATCACTACTATAAAGTCAAATGAAAGCTAATTTAACTTAAAAGAGCCGTAAAGTCTTAAGTCCCCAAGTCTCCCTAATCGTATGCCAAATCATACCTTGCTATGATTACAAAAATATAGATTCTATTAACCATGTATGAATGAAACTGTCAAGGATTTTTAGGTATTGATGACACAGTGGTTGTAATATCAGCACTTTTCTTTTATTCATTAAGCAGTGGCAGCGTTTTCACAAAATTTGTGTCAAATGACCTACCATCACTCGAATTCTCGTCATAATTTCCCCTCTAACACATGCAATAATGATTATCAAAAATATCCACTCTTTAGTGATTAAGGTGATTTCAATAGACTTCTTATAATTTCAGTTCAATTCCTTGGAAGAAAAGTTGGTGAAGCTGGAACGTGTGAGATTGCAAATCGACAAATCAGACGCCTTCGTTCTGAAAGTAATAATTTCTGCACAAATCAACTAATCATCTCAGGTTCAACCGTTGTTAGTTACTCGCAAAGTGTTACCGACTCAATGCACCGGACGAGTTGATGCAATTTTTCATCCGAGACGACAAGTTTTCAAAGTGGAAATTCTCGAAGAGATGTTTTCCGACACTTTATCAAGTTGTGATATCCGTAATACGAGTATGTGCAAACATGGCCGGAAATTATGATGAAGTGGTGTCACGTGTGATCGAAAAGCGTCGAAAGAACGAGTGTCACAATTAAATCAAACGGCAATGCCTGACTCCGATGAATAGAGGGAAGAAGAATCTCAGAAATTGTATTAGTTCATGAACTCTACGAAGAAGTGTAGCTCACGGACATTCGAATTACATTCACATTGTTATATATAATTAGTATCTATTATCACTTCTTAAAATCTTTCCGTCGGTATTTTATGCAAGATGTGCTTCACTTGAGGTGATGCTAGTGTTTTCTTGTACCGGGTACGTTATGATAAAGGCACATTCTATTGTTTTATATACTCACATTCGTCGTTTTACATCAACTTGTCGTCCATTGTTCATTTATCAATCTAGTAATTCTTTTTATATAAGATTTGATCATATGTATTTCTGTACGAAACTTCAAATCATTTCCACTCACACATTAAATTACAGTAATGCATGGGAAGTTTGTAATCGTTGCCAAAAGGGAAAAATTACTGTGTGACTTATCATTTCAAACGCCATTCGACAGTTACTGTTTCAATGTTGAATAAACGTATTATTCGTACGTACACTATTAGGCCTATATGATATCATACAATAGTATGTTTTGGGTATGAAGGTCAATGATAAGTAAGTTTTTTTGTGTGCCATATTTATAGGATGATGCTTATACTTCATTTGATAGGTTAACATTTAAAATTGGATATGCAATTCTTTATCCTGTTTTAAATTATGAAATAAAGATTTGCATAATCCGTCTAGTATGAAAATAAAATGATTTTCTTCTCATACCTACTAGTAAAACGGCTTCTTGCCTTAGAAAAACTTGTAACTTCGCACAATAAGACTACCAATAGGCTAACAGTAACATTGCGATTGTCCATGAATGTTGACATATTCCCATTTTGGCAAGTTTACAAGCTTTCCAGACCAGTCGATTATTGTTTTACCCTTGTTATTTGTTTAACGAATGTTAATTGTTGATATGCATATTTCTCAATTTGTCGTCTCTGGTGCTCAACAGATATCTCGTGTAAAGTTGTTGGTTTTCCTTGAAATTTTACAAACAAATGGGATAGCTTCGTGAGACGACCACTTTGTTTAATGTATTTTAATTGAATTGCTGATTATAATATGACTTATCTGTCTATATTTCCGGAAGCGCTAGATATTTGTAGCCAATTCGTTCAACATCAGTGAAACATCGGCAATTTATCTGTAACTGATCCGTAGTTAGCTCGTACAGGACCCGCTTATCCTAAGTAATCTGTCCGTTCGCTACCCGTCGACGATCTTTAACTTGTCCGTTGGAATCCGTATTTAGTCCGTCAAAGTCCATAATTAGTCCGTTAGAATCCGTATTTAGTCCGTCAGAATCCGTATTTAGTCCGTCCGAGTCCATAATTAGTCCGTCAGAGTCCATAATTAGTCCGTTGATTATCTGTGGTCAGTCCGTTCAGAATCCGCGCATTCATCATATCCGTCAACTGTCCGTCAGATTATTTTAATGCGGACAAATAATGTCCGCTATTGTTCCTTTGAAGTCCGTTCTAATGCCTTAGGCTACCCGTTCCTTGTCCTTTCATTTCCGCCCTATGTCCTTGTGATGTCCTCGGCGGACAAAATTTGTCCACCGTTTACTATCCGTTACCTGACCGCGAACGGACACTAAAAAGACATTCAGCGGACTTCCGCCGGATGACTTTTTGCTCGGCGGGTTAGGTCTTAAAAACCTGAAAAATGGTTAAAATTCATGAATTTACGCGTTTTTAAAAATACCAATTTTATTGCCCATTACTAACGAAGGCAATGAAAGAAAGCCTACAGACTATTTGCTCAAAATTGAAGCGACCAATTCGCTGTATTTTGAGGAGATCTTGAAGGAGACTCAATGATAGCCCTAGAATTCTTGAATTCGCTTATTCTTGAAGTAACCACTCAGCACAATCGTGACATTCATCGATCTGGACGTATGTGGAATTTCTTTCAGTCGGGCATCTTCAAGCTTCTTCATTGAAGTCATCTCTCCATCAAGAACCTCCACTGAATGACATCGAAGACTTGATTTCCAGTGCTTTGGACTCCTACTTCCACAATCCCAAAAGTCATGGTCCATTACCTACAAATGGCAACAGAGGAATGTTTCAGCTTAAATAATGTTTGCATCAAATTGCATCAATTTGTTTTATCTTTTCAATTCTCGACTTGGTTAGCACGATGCATGAACTACATTAGAGAAGCCATATGAAATGGTATGACGGGTAAATAATTATGAAAGGTACCTTGAATGACACTCGAATCAGTGATCATCATCCTCAATGATCGTCTCTATAGTGATTGATGATTTATCTGTACAATTTATTGATGAGCAGCTACATTTGATCTGAAAATAATACTTCACTTGCAAAAGGTGATATCTAATTTGCATATTCTACATTTGATCTGCATATTTCTACATTAATGTCGGAAAACCTATAATTAAGGCGCATAGTGACATAGAGATTAAAAGATAGGAAATTCTATGGTATCTGTCCGGCAAGAAAATCGTAGAAATCTTCAGCCGCTTCGCGGCTTTAGATTTCTACATTTTCTTGCCTTCCAGAGGAAGGCATAATATTGTAGTGAATGCGTGCTATGATTCATGCACATTTAGAAGTCTAAAAGTTGATGGCTACATACATAGATAGTGGTTTTTGTTTCAGTAGCCGGCAACAACGACGATCGTGGCCGGCTGTGGTCGGGCATCAATGAAATCTTCATATACCTAACTCTATCTTTGTGTTTTTCGATGATCAATTCAGTTATTCTTAATTGTGATAACGAAGGATATTCTCGAGGTTTCTTCCACTTTTGTTTCATCCATTTTTTTAATAAATATTTTGAATACAATCTTCTGGTATATTGAGACTACGTGATATTTTGAGACAACTTAAATTTTCGTCTGCCTGAATTTTCGACCACGTGATATTTTTGAAAATTTGATTTTCCGAAAATTTGTCACTACCTAAATTTTTGAAATTTGGAGACTACCTAAATTTTTGAAAATCTTCTAAGGTGTGACATCCTGTGCGAGCGAAGCGAAGCAATGCGCCGGATGTCATACCCTATACTGCTAACAATACGTCAAATAGAAGCCTAGGATTTGACTGTTCATCTCATGCGGGTTTCATCTCTTCATCTACACGATTTCATGTTTAAAAATTATGATTTATGAAATGGGTTTTACTTCTGTAGAGGCACATTAGGTAATGAGTGGACGTGTAATATACTGTCATCAATTCATCATGAAAAATGCAAATTATCATATCATTGTAATAACATTAGGATAAGCTTAACGATGTAAAATGTGGAACGCCTTTATTTCTGAACAAATATTGCCAGTGATAGGCCTATGCGTACAATAATAAAATTACTAAATCCTGTACAAATTATAACTAACAACCGATGGAGAGAAAGAAATATTTATAGATCAGCTTACCTATTAACAACATGATTGTTCGAGTCATAGCAATGACTTACATTTTGCATAAATTAGTCAATTCCGTTTCTTAGATTGTGTCATTCGTTTCCAAGAGATAATAAAATTGATTGCCATGTATCCTGATTCCATCGATGTAGAAGTCAAATGACAAATCATGAAATATACGAATGAAACTTTGAAAGTGTGGACACAATTTATTGTTAAATGATTCTGAAGAAAAATGAGGATAACACTGCGCACTCGGAAGTCGTAATATATGTGTAATTTGTTGGGAGATTTATTGAAGGAAGCCAATCTAAGAGATCCTCGAAATCGGCGATATTATCCTTGGGAATTCGAATTATCAAGTTTCCATTCTTGTGTTCTCTCCTTCCATGCGAGCCGTTGCAGTTGATGCGTTTTCCACAAAATGTTTGGTTTGGTTGATGAAGATGCCGAGGTATAGTAAGATGGAAAGTTGTTGAAAACACTGGGAACTGTCGAAGATTTGAGTTGCAATAGTTTCAATTCTTTTCTGGGACGCTTAGATGATCTTGAATTGTTGACTTGTCTTGACAAATCATTTTCGAGGAATTGCAGAGAACAAATTCGCGAAGACAAGGTTGGAAGGAAGACGCTTCTTTGGCCAAAATTATCGACATCCTCTCGTTTAATTGCTCTTTGTCTTGACCATTTGTCGCGAAGAGTCTGGTCATGAGAAAATTCAAAAAACGAAATATGCACATTCGTTGAATTATCTGATGTGCTTTAGTGCACTTGCTGTTTATTATCGTAGACTGATCTGCAGGGCGCGCTGCTTTCCCAGTTAGGCGCACGCATAATATGTTTTGAGACAAGCTACCCGCGAGAAAATAAGTCCGCGGACCCTCGAGGGCCGGACCACAGCTAAAAGACGAGGGCGTGTCCCTCGAAAAGTCGTCAAAAAGCCGAGGGCCAGCCCTTGACTTTCCAAAAAAAAATGCCACCCCCCTTGCGTTGTACTACTAAAAAGTACAACGCAAGAAGGGTGGCAAGTGGCATAAATCTGAAAACTACTGAACCTACCTTAGATTTTTATTCGCGCAGGTCGATAGTGTCACTCCACTAAGTGTTCCATGTACTAATAGAAAAATATTAACACTCTATTAGAACCGAAACATTCGGAGGCAGTGACGAGTTCCGCGAAGACTGAAGACCATGACGTCTGAAATATGAAAGAAGGTTCTCAAGATTATGCAATATCATTGTTAGAAATAGCCTATACATCATTACAACTTTAGAAATTATTTCCTTAGCTGTTCCTTCATAATTTTAGGTTAATGTTTATAAGAAAATGATAATATCACTCACACGGCATAATTGGATGATCATATAACCCTGCAATTATAAAAAGGAAATATTTGTCTGCAGAGAGGCGATCAGGAGTGTTAGAGGCCGCCATACTATCCCAAGCATATGAAACGGATTTCATTAAAAATGTTGTTGGGTTGGCAATAAAATCTCACGAAGACAGACTGAAAAATTGATCGATCGACCACTATCAAATATTACAATTATACATAGGAGGATATTATTACGTTCGAGTTTAAAGCTGATTAAGGACACGGTTGTTTGTAATGTAATCCACTCTGTATTATAGAGATAGGCTTAATCAATAACCGAAGATTTGAGAATTCATAAATAATTCAGCGCTTTCGTTTCATTTGTTAGATACAGAATATCTACTGAGAACACGGTAGGATGTCTGATGATAATTTGAGAAGCTCTTCGAAATCCTGTTGTATGTAAAGCAAGGGATTATATCAAGACCATGTAGGTCGTATCGTCAGGGCAGACTGTGCATTGCTAAGTTCCGAAAATTCAATGCATATCAACATGGCTGTCAACGCAGTAGAGATAAAGCGGTAGATGAAACAGGACAGATAGCAGAATGTCTGTGCACGAATCAGTATAAAAATGAATTTGTACATACCGTCAAAGCTCGATTCAATTCTGGCGACGTGACATTTGACGGGCAAAATCAATCAATACGGCATGCAAAAACCAATGAAACAGATTAACTTAACAAAGGACTTTAATTGAATATCTTTAATAAAAGTACAACGGTGTTTCCTACTTATTAAAGATATTCAATTAAAGTCCTTTGTTAACTTAATCTGTTTCATTGGTTTTCACATGCCGTATTGATTGATTTTGCCCGTCTAATGTCACGTCACCAGAATTGACTTTATCTCATTGCAGCGAACCATCAGTTAGCGCCAACGCTGTCCAAAGTATCTTGCAGTCAAAGCTCGATAATTAAGAGCATAAATACCAGGTTTTCTATCTCTTAATCATTGAAAGTCTGAATTCAAAAGCAACTTATATAAGCCGCCAAATACACAAAAAAATGCCGCGGCCGTATGATCTTAATTGCCCGAAGTCTTAATTGTCCGTGTCCGAATTAACGAGCTTCGACTGGATTTACTGTATTCATACAAAGCGATTCGTTTACGATGTCAGTCTGTCCGCACGATTCGATCGGAATGGTCGTGAATTATTGGCTTGCTTTACCTATAGTCAAACATTTATAACCAGAGGAACATTTTTTTACATCACATCTAATTCAAAAGTTATCTGTTGAAATATTTCAGTTAATTCAGTGATTGGTATAATGTGTAGTGCGCGTTAACCGATAATATTTACTAAATTTATCTATCATCACTTCATTCGACTTACCTGATACGAATTTCGTTTGATAAATAATCCATTCCATCAATATTTTCGGCTCAGGATATTCCTCGCATTTTCTATATTGTAATTTGATTTATAATCCATTAATAAGATCAATCAATTTACACAGCGATGTCCACAGGTGTCAGTCAGGCAGCTCGAACAAGACACAAATGAAACGTCTAGATTATTCCGCGCTATTTCTCTTTGTGAAATGAAGCGATGACCTCTATTTCAACCCTCGAGTTGAAATATGATCTAATTGCGCTGCGCTATCGAAGGCGCACGAGAAAGTTATCTGTTATCGGGCTGGACTGGACAACGCGCGCTTCTATTAATAGAATTCTCTCTCCCTTCTCTCCCTCACTGTATAACAGGCTTGAAGCGACCGAGATATTATGCAACGCTCATTGAGGATTCTTCCATTCATTCACAATTTAATGAATGAACAATAATACAACTTGCAACCTTGATTGACGAAAAAATTGACAAGCATTGAAATTCAGAATCATGGTCAGAATGATATAAAGAATGATATGAAGTTCAGGGTAAGTCAAGAATTTTGAGTAGGCTAATTACCTGCATTGCCATCGATGCGTCATGCAATTGTATAAAGTATCGCAACCAAAAATGTTTATCGCAACATTTCACGATTGAATTCATCATGTAGCGAAAATCACTGAGAGAAATGAGAGCTAAGGTTATTTATTCCAAGGAAAAACTTGCCTAGATTTGCCAGACAGCCGATCGATGACAGTTTTGGGCCAGTCCACTAGCATCAGAGATACGTTTTTTTTAGAAATCACAACTAATTCGCTGCTCAATGTGTGTGACAACTCTGGGGTCGTTCTTATTCAAAATTAGAGCTCATGTGAACTTAAGGGCCGACCCACGACCACCGTCAAAAAAATAACCGTGAAAATTGGGGGGCCAACCCTCGACTTTAAGAGATCACATTTCACGTCATTTTTTGAAGAGAATGGTCGCAAATTGACATGATCATGCATTTTTACTTCCAAATAAGCCATTTTCGAAAAATTTGTTGGCCCCCATATTTTCACGTGGCCCACGACTTTTTGACGAGGGGCCCACGACTCATTTTCTCGCGGGTAACCAACTTGATGCTAGCAACGCATCGATCAATCAGATGACGCTTGCCTCACATATTTGCATGCAGATTCGGCAGATCACTGCGAGGACGAAGGACAAAGGCAATATTATGACTGCCTGTGCACACATATATAGACGCAGGGACAGTAACTCCATATTATTTATCTTTTTGACAGTACGTCCATGTTTTAGTAAATGGATAAGTAATTAATTAGATGTTACTAGATATCATTGCTATGCATTCCTCTAATATTGCATGTGAATTTTCTTGATGAAATATGTCTTGCACACTGTAAACGAAGTAATTGTTTTTTTCTTACAAAACGCTAAATGGAAGTAAGTCCATGTCATTTTTTATTAATTGTACTCCCATGTCTTTACAGGAACGCGTCTCGATAACAATTCCATGTCATTTATAATATGTTTAAAAAACGCACCTCGACGACGATCCAATGTCATATGACGTGGACTCACAAAAGTCTCTCTTTAGGTCTACGTTACGGAAGTGGGTAAATCATGTGTTTTCTTATTTGAGCTGCCATTTCTTCTAGTCACTCATTCCATTGCATTACACACAGGATGCATAAAACATGCCCATGTCGAAAAGAGGACTAGTTGTAGTTAGGTCCTAAGGTCTATAACGACATCGACTACTTGACCACATGAGCCCATGTTTTGTGTGGTCTACCTATGTATACAGGCCTACCAATACGATTTCGCTGAGATGAAGCATAGCAGCATGTTGATAAATGCATACGATGGATCACTTCTGCATGTGACCTTTAGAATTCTGTAAGTACTGCACTGTGCTGGTGTTTATTACTACATAGGGAGCGATAGAAAGAGCGTTGATGAAAATTTCGAGAAGGGAGAAAGGGGAAACTTAGTGTCAGACACACGCTAATGCTTTCTGGTGTGTAAGTTGATAAGAGTCTTAGAGACCCCTATCGAGCCTTCTTATGTTGCTCAACATGGTTTTGTGCTTTTGGGTTTTGGTGTGTAAGATTTTTGAAGTAATAAGGTAGACCTACAAGTAATGCGTAGATTCCTAGGATCGATCGATTTTTGACAGATTAGGCTCCTACTTTGATATACATTGAAATTTTTGGGCTGAGTCATACGAGTAACCATTTCATCCATGAAAGAATATCGTGATGAGCTGGCAATTTTTGCAATAGTTAATTTCATTGCATTACACACGGGATGCATAAAACATATCTGTCGAAAGAAGACTAGCTGTAGAGTGGCATGGCATAGGCCTATAGTTAACTTATTGACTAGCTACGGATTACGTGAGCATGTGCTTTTGTGTAGTCTACATATTAGCTTTGATTAAACGCGTCAATTAATTTCTCTGAAATAAGTTGGCTAATTGATTGTTACGTTTGACTAGGCCAACCGAACAAACCTCGTCTAACACAAAAGTCTAAAGGCGTATCATTAACATTTGCTGAAGATCATACGTAGACCTAACTATTTTAAATTGTTTCTTAGGATGTAAATTGCTTTTCAGGTTTTAATTTAGATAGAGGTTTTACCATATAATATCAATGAGCAATTATATCTCGAATATAACTAGTATCGGACATGCGCTATTGTCTTCTGCTGTGTGATTTGATAAGTCTTAGGATGATTACAATTTAAGTAGATTCAAGTCTTATGGTGTAAATTGCTTTCAAGTCTTTAAATGGTTGCTAGAAAGTCGTTACCGGAAAATTAAGTTAAAAGGTAATAATTATATCGAAATTTTAAATCAAGAAATATAATTTTTATATTGCTTTTAGCTTACTCAAAGAAGTGTTCAAATTTACACACGAACATTGAGTTACTGTTTACAGAAAAAAACAATTGTGAAACGTTTTTCTTCGTATAGACACTAGATTTTGTCACAAAAATTTTCAGAAAGTACTCTTCTCTCTTCATTATTTGCAGATTTTTACTTGTTAATAAAATTTGACTTATTAATTCGAAAAGTAAGTCCATGTTGACATGGACTTGTTTACAAACATGGACCTACTGTAATAAAACGCAAAATGACATGGATTTACTTACGGTCTTCGTGCCCGCATTGTTGTGCTGTCCTGCAAGAAACTTCCCGTGAACAGCAGCTCAATGAATTGCCAATGAATTGCGCTATCGAACAATGAAATCTATCAGAGTCTGTATAGAGTGTACACTATTCGTGAAAATGTAAGACTTGCATATCCCGGTGCTGTATATATCTCACAATGGCTAGAAATAGAAGGTTAAAAGAAGCCCTTTTAAAAGGAATTACCCTAATTCACGGTCGCTCGGAGATTGCGAAAATAGACAGATAAATGGCTACTTAAAACAGCGCAACAATGTGTTCTCAGCAGGGTTTTCAACTTTCAAAAGAATTTTTTTCTTTAGTTTGCTTTCTCGTAGCGTTTGAGTACTAGCAACATTTTCTGCTCTGCAGCAAAGAATGTGTAACAGATTAATGCACTGATTAAAATCGGGCTGTTTTAATGTAGGACTGTATACACACATCTAATACATTAACATGCGTTTTTCTTCTTGTCATGTGAATTTCCATGTAATTCTATCTACATTTTGAATCACTCAAAAAGAAAATGCAGGTAACGTAGACAGAACTGTTGACCCATAGCTGCCGCTATATGTAGACATGTATTGATATCTTAACTTACCACATGCTGCCGGAAATCTGGTCCTGATATCTGGTATGAGGAATTGTGTAATCCTTTTTGCAAGAGATTGCCATTTTGTCTTTCATCTGTGCCACTTGCAAAGAAGCAGAATGTGCTGACTATGCTCCTCGAGCGCAGCAGGAGTCCTCTGTTGTAAATCACAGCAGTGTTTAAGTTACCGGTATATAGATCACACGAATTGGAGTGGACGAGTTTTGCTGATATTGATCCAATCAGAGCTGCTGTCGGCATAAAAGGAGAACATGCCGACGCTTCCCGATTTTCTAATCATCATGTCGGTGCAGCCGTCACTTAGCCGATGGGTACCGACAGTGTCGGCATTCACTCGGTACGCCGACACGGTTGACAGCCGACACTGCCAGACTATTTGACGAGGCATCCCCGACGATTTTTTTTCACCGGGACCCTACTATATAGGCCTAGTCATGGAATTCGGCACCTTGAAATTTCCCCACTTCAATTAGATTATGGTAGCCTTTATTGACTATCTTGAATAATAAATTCTAAGGGGACCTCGTCAACCAGTCTCTCTGATTCTACCAGGCCATATTTGCATGCAAGCCTAGGCTAGTAGACATTTTGCAACTTACTCTGTGATGGTTGATTGCGATTATAAATGCATGATTCTCCACTCCACCTTATTATGCAATCGTGAGTCAAATGTTCAATGCGTCAAAACGTCTGACTTGAGTCAAATAGTACAACCCGTCAAAATAGCGTCGTGAGTCAAAAAGTATGACTTGCGTCAGTAAGAATGAAAATCTGGGGTCTCCGAAACCGGCGGAAAGTATTGAATACATCTCAGCAAAACTCACCTGTACAACAAATTTGGTGAGATGCGAGCGTGCGGAACAAAGTCCATTTGCGTCAAAATGACCAACTTGGCGTCATCTCCTGACTATAAGGGGGTCAATTGCATGTAGCTGCAGTAAGTACTTATTGATTTAGGTATTCATGATCGGTGACTTGCATTTCCTAGAGTGAACGTTTCCATAAGAACGGTGACGGATTCAAAATTATCAGATATCTACGATTACTATGTGCGCATGCTTATTCATCGCATCGTGCAGATGAAGATATCTATCCCTGATGTGTCTATTCTGTGATCAACTATGTAATTCATCTTGAATTCAAAAATATCAATGATCAAAATCTTTCACAGATATCATTCATTCACTTTGTAACGCTTTTCATTGCCACGTATTTGTGAGAGGAGAAAATGTTTTGATGATAGACAATTGGATGGAAAGAAATGTGAAGCTGATTTGATGTGAAAATGAATCGGAAAGCATTTTCTCATCTATTTCATTCAAGAATTCTTGTCGGTGGTCATTTATTTGCAAAGTGGAAACCAAAAGTTATTTTCATTGAATTTCCAAAAATCGACGACATTTCTAAATTTTTGATGAAAATCTTCAATGAGGAAAACAATTTATTGGGAAATGAAAAGGAAAAGATGACAAATGCGAAATGAAAGGAAATTTGAAGTTTTTTTGTTGAATTTTCATCGGGGAAGGATTCGGAGCCACAGACAGTGTCCCGGAGGAAGGAGAAGAAGTTCCGCATCGTTTTCTAGAGTTTCAAACTTCCAATCCTTCACCTGCTGCCGTGAAAATTCTTCCTTTCCATCAGCAGTTGTGTAATAGAATCTTCCTTCCTTCCTCACCCAGAATAAACATTTCTCTCCAACCTTCGACTTCGCTGTCCCTCGCACAATCTTCGTCTCCTGCGGACGTCTCCCACACAGCTCCGCCACAGCATTTCGTACATCGCCGACTGTCGGCGTCTGTGGCAGTTGCAAGTCCTGGAAACCTCCTTTCCCTGCGCCTGTTGCGTCATCCAGATAGAACCGAACTGCAAAGAAGAGAAAATGAAAGAATTTCACGCAAAGAAGTTGTTTGGAAGGAAAATCAGTTGAAGGTTCCGTTCTGTTAATCGAATCATTTTTCACTGTTTGGAAACGGAGAATTGACAACTGCTGATCGTCCTGTGAACGTCTTTTCCATTCATTTCTTCTCTTATTCATCTTTTCTGTCTACAATTCACTTATTAAAAGAAAATCTTTCAAAAACGGATTCTCCGCATTCAAATGATTGAAATCCAATGAAAATGACAATCAAAAGTCATCGAAATATAAAAATATTGAATAATTTTTGTTTTCATTTCTTTCAGATTGAACTTGTTTTGTCGGATTTCATCTTTTTTATCATTCCCGTCAAGGAGGACGAGTCTGCGTTGTTCTAAATAGAATTCGGTTATCGTAGAATGTCAGTAGGAGACATCTAAGCTACAGATTTACCTTTTAAACTCCGTCATGTTCAAGCAGTTCATTCTGAGAACTTCAGATTTCAAACAACTTTATAACTAGTAATAAATTTGTTCGTTATCGATATCGCGTTTCAGTTCAGAGGAACGAACAGCATTTATCTCAGTCTCTAAATATCAATTTGGAGCTTCAGTGTCGATGCATTCACAAATGATTGAAAAGTTAGTGAATGCCAAGTTAACACATGTTTGTTTCAACAAATAAAGTCCTATTAATGTCTGTCTTCGTCATGAATCCATCTGTTAACACATAAGTTTAGTTCCCTGAATCCAGCTTCGTGAGAAAGACAGATATTTGAATTTATTAGCTGTAAAATTCCTTTACTTTTGAAATATCAATGAGAATTTGAGTGCAGACTTAACCCATGCTCACGTTCCTTTCGGTGATGCTTCTATGAAATTCTATCTAGACTGAATGTTAAGTAAAACGATTTCAGCAGAAACTCAACTTACAAGACTGAGTAGGAGAACATTGTACACTTGAATCCTTCTTGGGAATATCTGTAAAATAAAAATCAATTCATCAACGTTCAGAGCAAAACAGACATTAGGAATGAATGACAATCAAATAATTCTTCAGTCAAAACATGCACAGAATGAGCACATAACGTCTCCCATTATCTATATTTCGCAGGTCTATTGTCAACGTTCTCTGTCATCAAAAAGACATCGATAGAGTGGGAAATTCCTATATTTTCATACAAATGTGTGCTATGTAGGCTACTGCACGTTCCCTTGAGTTCCTCAACGTTTCTAAAAGAAGCCTCATGTGTGTGTTTGTTGCATTTTCACATAGTCGGTCGATAAACTTATCCATCACTGGGTACAATTTGAATGACATGGTGATGTTATGGTTGAATATCACCAGTATCGATCACCATGCCGACGAAGCCGCTCTCCTTATCCTGCCAGGAATATATGAAATTGGCAGAGCTTCGCGAATATGTCAAGGTTGCAAGTAGGACTTAATGAAGTTTATTACGAAATAAAGCTTCATGCACTGTAAGCAGAACGGGCTGACTTTATGCAGTCTTTACCGTGAATTTTCTAGAAATTCTACTCAAATTTTAATGAATCAAAAATAACAGGCACAAGCATCGAATAGGGTAGGCTGGGGTGGAATGGGTATAAGTCACCTAAAGTTATCTGGATACCAAGCGGTTGATATTTCCGTATATCGCTTGGATTATGATGATAGTGTGATAATAGCATGAAGTTCCGATAGAATTGGTTCCATTTACTATTTTCATTGTTTCCATAGAAACCAACTTCCAATTTCTTTTTTGTTACTGAAAAAAATAAAACGATTACGAACTTTCGTATTGCAGTAAGGGAAAGAGCAGCATGACTTAACTGAAGCATCCCTGTAAAAGTTATAACAGTCCTAATTAAGATGTGATAATAGGCTAATCATTTCATAAATGTAGACTGTTTTCGAGCAATTGAAACCAGAGTCGGCAATCAGCAGATTCCATGGTGGTGAAGTGCTACATCCAGTTTCTCGAACATCTGTGGTAAAAACCTCCGACTGAAAAGTTCAAGGCAAAGGGAGTTGTCAATATTCAAGGGGCTTTGGAATCAGTTCTTCTCAGTAGGCCTACTCGTCTACAGGACGCCAAAACGTGTGATCCTCTTCGAACATCAGAAATTCTACGCAATAGTGAAGTGTTGACATCGTCATCAGCTTTGAAATGTGTTGAAGATGAAGAAAGAAGTAATACTCCTATTCGTTTAAAGAAAATGAAATCCAACGATACGAGAAAGTGAAATCTATTGCTTTTGAAGAGCAGCAATTCAACGATTAGCTGTGTATCGAAACGCTGTGAAAGCGATTGAAACACAAATATACTATGGATAATGAGTCGGGGAGTGACTACAGTCCGACGACGCACTGGTGAGCGCTTTGACCCGAGATGCACGATGGTGACGATGAAGCACCTCACAAGCGTGATGGTTTGGGGGTGCTTCTCATTCAATGGTGTGGGACGACTTCGAGTGTTGGAGAATGGACAAAGAGTGAACGAAGAAGTGTATCTGGACTTTCTGAATCACGAAATGCAGTAAACTCTTGCCGCGCAGTTCCCCGATGGTCACGCAGTATTTCAGCCACCGAGCAAAGACGGTCAAGGAGTGGCTCTCAAATTCGGAATTTGATCATATCAACGACTGGCCAGGGCAAAGTCCCAAGATAAACCCAATTGCGAATTTGTGGACGGAAGTTGGTCGAGTTATAAACGAAATAGCTCCAACTACGCGAAGTGGAATCATCGCATCAATAATTCATGCATGGTGGCATGTTATAACCCCAGAAAAGTGTCAGCAGCTGATCATGAGCATGCCACGCCGCTTGAATTCTGTGATTCGTGCAAAAGAATTTCCTACAAAGTACCAAAAAATCATGTTTTTTATCAAAAATCACCCGATTTTAGGTGTCCGGTCACTTTTGTCTAAAACGAGAATCTGGAATAAATAAACATCAAAAACGAGAAAATTGCTTTTCAACATCTTCTGTATAAAAAGGAAACATATTTAGGCTAATTAGATGTATTAAACTGTATCACAATATTTTCTTGTAGACAATAGAAAGAATCTTAGCAAAAAACTTTGCTGTCCAGTGACTTTTGTCCATAGCTGTAGACGTTGTCACTTAGGCCATGCGCTTTACTAGTTATCTCTGCCAGGTATTCAGAATAGTGGCAAACTTGCTTAATAATTATTGTATAATATGCATACAAGGCAAAATATAGACAATGCTTAAACGAAAGGTTTTTAAGCCCGATTCGCAGGGCCCTAGTCAAAAGGTCACTGTAACGCAAACAACATGCATTGCAGCATGTTCAGAGTTTCAGAGTGTCTGGTATCTGTCTTAAGACAGGTAGACATCTATGAAACCTGTCGTTACATACACTCCGCTCCTTACTTGTGCAAAAGAGACCTGATCCTGCAGTTTGCATCGGTTCCGTATACCGCATTCCTAGTAACGAGTCAACGTGTTCATAGTCTTATGTGGGAGAAGCAGTCAGGCCTATAGAGACAAGGATGAAGGAGCGCCTAAACGCCATTATGAAGAAGGATGTCCGAAAAGTCTGGAGTGGCAAAGCGTAGTATAAATGATAGACATGATGTTGACATTTCAAACACAAATACGATTGATAAAATGTCCAAATCGAAGCTTTGTGGACAAGGGAATTTTCTTTGCGCATCCCCCGTTTTACTTTGTTGTACAGGAAATGATCGGAATAGAGGCAAATTCATCATTTTCAAAATTTCGAGAGACTTTTGGGCCACCTGCTGGGGTATTATGGATCATCCATCGATAGTTGCAATAACGCGACATACATTTAATGATGATCCAGAACAGTCAAATTTGAGATGCTCCCTACACATAAAAGCGATTAACTTATTTGATTGACCGGTTTAGATTGGTGGTTAACCGACATTACTTCAATTTTGACGAATAACTAGGCTCTCCCACTACAACATACAGATGCCGCCAAAAGTATTTGGCTATCTTTAAACATTTTACTCAATTCACTGTAACTTTCTTTAAAGTTAGAATTACTAAAATATCCTCTCAACTTAACTAGGAACTATCTTTATAATCCAAATTAATGTATTAAAAACAATACAAATAGAACATGGTTTTCAATATCTGGTAGGGCCTCCATAGACAGTTATCACGGCCTGGATACTGCCAGGCCTAGAGTTCACGAGGGTGTGGCAGTCTTCGACTAACATTTCACGCGCCTATACGTCACGGATACATTCATTGAGATTTGCCAAGGAAGTGGCATTTTTCGCTGGTAATTTCTTTTTCAACAGTGTCTATGCATCCTCGATGGGATTGCATACAAGGTGTGGGGAGGATCCGGGCCACGGTGACAAGACATTGAATGATTGAGTGTTTCACCACTGCTTCATAGTTCTAGTCATGTGGCACGCCGCGTCGTCTTGTTGGAAAATGGCTGCTTCAAGTAGTGGCATCCAACAGGAAATTTATCCTTCAGCATCTCAAGATGGTTTGCAACGATCATCGGTGAATTCTGTGGAAGGAAGAACAAGACACCTCGTCCTGAAGCTGCAATTCTTCCCCAGATCATCACCTTTGGCGGATTCTTTGAGGTTGCAATTTCGTACCTTTGATCATTTCGCTGCCCTGGTGGGTGTCGAACATGTGGGCAATAACTGCTAAACTGAGATACCATAGCTTCATCACTGAACATGACTCGGCGACATTCAAGGATTCCCCAATGAGCATGTGCTATAGCAAAGGCCAAGCGATCTCTTTTGTTTTTCTCTGGTTCTAACAGATACTGAAAATTGAGTTTTTGATAACAACGATGTTCTAATTGTATTGTCTTTAATACATTTATTTCTTAGTTAAATTGAGAGGATAGTTTAGCAATTCTAACTTTGAAGAAAGTTACAGTCAATTGAGTAAAATGCTTAAGGTGGCCAAATACTTATGGCGGAGTCTAAAGGCCTACATAATATTCAAAGCTGTTATTGAAAACATGGGAGCTGTAAATGAACACTAGTGGTAAGGCGAAATAAATTGAAGTGTTGATCATTATCGGTGGTCAAGCAACATAAAAGCTCGGATGAAATAACCGTGCGATTATTTCCATAAACAATTATTGGGAAATTGTAGTAGTGTCCAGTACAGCAACTGAACCATTGGTGAACTTTCTAATGGGACTTACTCATGTAACGATTCCGATCTGCCTGCAACTCCTCGATTATTGATCTCATACGTGATATCGTGTTTTCTGCCTCTTTGTGCTTTCTCATTAGTGCATCGTATTCCAGTAAAACCTTACTAAGCTTTTCTTGATAGCTGAGAACCAATTCATCACCTTTGTCATCTGAAATGAATAGAAAACGACCTCAATGATGGCAATAAAAGGACTGGACTGCTACGAAATGTCATTGAAATGCAGGTAACGGTACTTTTTCCAAGTGCGTATCACACCAGATTGAATAAAACGACATGCTTGTAGAACAGGTTACAGTGAACAGTAGTGCAGAATGAACACCTTGAAAATCAAACTTAATACAGACGACCACAAATTAGCTGCATTTTGCAGTTCCACATTTCCGAACTGCATCGTTGATTCAAGTCGTATAAGAGTCGAAAGAAGCTTCACAACGATAATGTCAAAAATCATTTGTTTTTCAAATCAATACCGCTACACAATAGTTTCTGTAAATAGAACTTGCAATTATCTGAGGTTCTGCTTGATAAATTTTTGGGTAAAAACTGCTAAACTAAAATATGTCAAGACTTCTAGCCAGTATCGCAGAGACATCACAATCATCAAATGTACAATTTTCAACTTTTTACTGCAAAAAAAAATTGCCTTAGTTATGAGCTATTCCTATTCGCTTTATAAAAATATAATGATTTCACTGTTAAGATAGAAGATGTTGCTTCCGGTCATGTATGTTACGTGTGAGGCGAAAACAAATGCCATAAAGATCAAAACTTTTAGATACGTATAAAATGCACTTTTCTGAATGAAATTTACTGACTTTGAGAGATGAGAAAACCCCTTACATGTCTCCTCAGCTGTATGCAGGGTCCCCGCGCTTCAGCCACAATCAAATTTAAGGGCTTTTTAAAGGCTGATGAGGCAAATTGAAGGGCTATCTACAAATCGATGTTTCATGCGTGTATACGTGCAAGTTGCATACAAGGATGAGAAAAGCATGGTGTTGAGGCAATTTTATTCTCCGTCGCAGTGGGTAGTTCCACATGCTCTAGAAAAATAAAGGCAGAAAGCTATTTTTTTCTACTCTCCCCATTCATCAATAGACAAAACCAGATCGTTTTTTCAGAAGTGTAGTCTATATCAAAATGTTATGAAATAAAAAAAACACTGCAGTATAAGAGACATTTTACAGGATTCAGTCAAGAACACGAATGCTAAATATAAAAATTACCACTTGCTGAAATAATAGATGCATGATAACTCCACACACTTAATGAAGACAGTCAAATATCGAAATCACGGTCGTAACCAAAGTTGATTATTGACTGTCTTTGGTCTTAAACAGCACGGTTATATACCTTCACTTTATCCAAAACAACCTCTTTCAACAGAAGAAGCAGATCAAAATACAATCATTATTACAACTAATACTATAATTACACAAGCTTGATTTTCTATGGCTATGAAGAACAGAAATTAAAACAAAAATTTACGCAGAAGCCATTCCATATTCCTAATCAGAATATCAATAAACAAATCAGTGGAATCACAAAAGTGACTATGAAGAAGGCGATATGAATTTGACCGTTGCAAATTACAGAAAAATGTATGTACAATTGTACATGTAGGCATTGTACATGCACTGTAATCTGTAAGGCGTCAGTAAAACTCAGTTCATGAAAACAAACAACAATACGAACATCTTCTAAGAAATAAAGTACAAAATGAAAAAAACTTCATACTACGCAGCTTTTTGCTTGTGATTCATGATCAGGTGACATAACATACAGATGATACATTTGTTTGCTTATATACATACATGTAGCTTTAGCTACCACATGCACGTAGTGAGTACTAAAAGGATGTGATTTATTTTTTTGTTTTGTGACGGAGCTCTTACCTACATGTAGACCTACTTAAAAGAATGTGCTCCTAAAGCACGAACAACGCTGGTGGACATGTGCATCATGTTTTCCATATTTAGATGAAAAGATGATGGCCACGCAAATTTAGGCGACAAATGTATCATCTGATTATCGAAGGAATATCTTTGAAATATGCTAGCACGTCCACTTACAAGCTGAAAATAAGCCTTTGTTTTTCAGACATATCTCTGCAAATTTGATTTAGCTGCTCTCTTTTTACTTGTATCGACTTTCTGAGGGCGTTGGACTCGAACAAAAACTTGAAGTTCTGCGTTGTCTCCAGTGTTGCCACAGCGTCCAACTGGAAAGAATTCCACCGCGACGGTCTAGGTGTGCCGATTCCTAGACCTATGTATGAATCGCTTTATTAAAGATAGATAAAGCAATTTTGGGGATCGATTTACAGTCACACGCACGTACATCACGCAATTTAGCCTATGTAAATAATGATGCATAATAAATTGAGTAACCTGATTTTTCTTTTGTTTCCCATGCCCTCCCATCATAGGTACCTTATCATCATTAATTCAGTAATGGATTCCAAAGCAGTGAGTTTAATGCGCATCACATATGCTTCAATTGCAACTCTACCCATTCATTGATCAAGTAATTCAATTTGAAAAAATAGCACAAAACAGATGCTGAGTTACGTAGGCCTGCTGATGTGACCATTCCATTAATAAGAGAGGCTAGACAACATCTTGAACAGAGGTTTCATCATTTTAATGACTTATATAATTTTCGGTTCTCCTTGGTAGCACCCTACGTGCACGGTACATGTCAATAAGAACGTTGATTCGTGTGATTCGTTAACACATATGACACAGTCTAGACAACATTAAGAAGTTTTGATTTTACAAGTAATTTCAAAGAGATTGAAAATCTAATGGTTAAATCGCTAAATCATGACGAGGTGTGAAGCGAGTATCTGAGATTGAAACGTTCCAATACTGTAGGAACATCATGCAAGTTGACACGGACAAGAAGCTGAAAATCCGCATCTGCGTTTGCTACCTGTAGGATAATTAAGCTTGCGCCGAATGATCAAAAAATAGGACCGGCGGAATTCTCAAATTCCAAGAATTCCGCCACCACCTCAAGATTTCCGCCGATTCCGCCGCTGTGGCAACACTGGATGTCTCGGCCTTGAAAGCCAGTTTATCGGCGCTTTCCTGGAGATGTGACAAGTCCCTCTCCATTCGCAGCCTCTCCTTTGACATGTTTTCCAGCTCCTCCTCATCCTTCTTTCGCTTCTCCGATTCAAGGTCCTTTTCCTTCTGCCTAGCACTTGCTACTGCCAAACGCAGTTAGGGCGAGATGCAGAAATTTTCAATCCCTCCAATCCGAATTACATAATAGTGCGACAACAATTCAATTCACTTAGTCTAACTATGATTGACTCAATATTACTTCAGAGATTTATTTTCAAAATTTGGTTTGAAATTCAAGGGCTTTTTAAGGGCCTCTAAAATAGAAAATAACTCAAACTAGGGGCCTACTAAAATCATATACATGCAGAGCAAATTGATTTCAAAGTTCGCAAGTATATGCTGAGTATTAAAATAAATAGATCATCGAAAGCGTCACATTGTCAGACATTCAAATGCAAAATATTAATCAACTCGACCTTTTGCTCTTGCTGACGGTCATTTAAGGCATCCTGTATGGCGATGATAGAATTTTGTGTGACTTCCAAATATTTTACTCTCATCGAAATGCGTTGAGTTGTAGATACACAGGCTGTCAGGCGCATCAAGTATGAAAAATGACGCATTTCTCTCAAATAAGTGAAGAAAAATATAAAAAAATGATACACAGGGTTTCCGCGGTTTTCAAGGATCGTTTTTCCAGGAGTTTCCAGGAGGTTTACATAATTTGATTTACAAGCGGATTTTACATAATTCGTTATATAGCCTATACCAAATACAAGTTCTTTGCATTAAATATGCAAGAGATAAAGCAACTGATTGTACAATAGTTTTAACGTACTTTTCCACTTCAGCCTTAATACGAATCACGAGTGAATCTGACCAGTCCTTAAAATTCAAGAACTCTGGTCCTATGATTTGAAACGGTTTATATATTTCAGGCACTCAAAGTACGATGTCCCAATGTGGCTCAAACGTGCCTTTGATCATTTGGTCTACCCATGAAAACTCCTCGGTATTACAAAGTACATTGAGCGTAAAATCAAGACAAATAATCTGATAAAAAAGGATTTGACGTATTTATTTCAATTCATCTCCTAATTTGTTCATTTGTCCTTCAAGCGCATTCTCTCAATGTAATTTTCGGTGACAAAAAAGCAGTTAAAGAACAAATCGATACTTCAGAAATCTCACACTTACTTCACTGAGCAAATGTCGTTGTACATATAGTCAGTCTTGTCATATTTAATAATCTCCAAAATAAATAATATTACTAAAAATTAGGGCTGTGCGCGGTGCACCGGTTCTCGGGCCGGTTTTTTTTTTACTGAATTTTCACCCCTAGCACAGCTATGAGCCATGAACGAAGCTTGGGGTTACTCAATGAAAAACTAATAAACAGTATGTTATTCTCTATGGTATTTAATATCTGCGCATGGGAATAGTAACACATTTGGTGTTGTAAAACGCGTCTATAAAACTATCCAGGTGCTTTTACAAGGTATTTATTTTCACCAAAGAAAGCCTTATTGAGACGCGTTTTACAGTTTTGACTAGTTGGCAGTCCAGTCACGAAAGACAACTAAGTGTGTACTTCACTAAGTTACCAAGTGAAGTGAGTATATAACGACAGTTTGAAAAAAGGACCTAGTCATTTACATGTACATTCTATAAATTTTGCGTTACCATGGGGCCATAGACATCAATCAACGAGAAGACCAATAAAATGTAACAACGATATCAAGAGAACGTAGAAATCTTGCGTGAAGTCTGTTAAACATGGCAATATAACGAAGCACATCAATCTTTACACCGGCCCCACAAATATAGCTCTGTTTATTTGCAAAAAAACTTCACAACTCTTTAAGCGAACGCAAAAGTATCAATTTTGAACTTCAATAGTTATTTTAACTTTTTTGTAATACGCCCATGTATTTTGCAGAAACCGTCTCAATAAGGCTTACTTTGGTGAAAACAAGTACCTTTAAAAGCACCTGGATAGTTTTATAGACGCGTTTTACAGGCGTCAACACTTGACTTAATGTCCCAACAAGTAATTCAATCTAACATTAATATTTTTCTTTTATTAAGTGTATGTGTAATAAATCTAACCTAGAATAGTCGAGATGTCCCAACAAGTAATTCAATCTAACATTAATATTTTTCTTTTATTAAGTGTATGTGTAATAAATCTAACCTAGAATAGTCGAGAGCTCGGCACTGTAATCTTGAGATCTCGAACGTCTAGAAAATGGTCGAGATCTCGAGACTGAATTGACTAGATATCACCCATTTTCACTGAAAAGGGGTAGGGGAGATGTCATACACGTAAAAATAACACGATATTCATAGTCACAGTCAGTAGTCACTTCATATCTTTTACATCACATCCACCGACGCCTTCTTAACAATTTGCCGCCATTTCAATCTGTCCTTCGCCTTCTTCTTCCAGGTCTTACCTTACCCTACCCCCGTTTAACGTCTCTTTTCCCCAGGTGTGGGGTTGAGGCGGTCGTCTTGTGGCGATTCGGGTGAATTCTTCTTCTCCACTCTTCTCATCTTGGGCGACAGCAGGATTGAGTTTCATCAGCTCCAGGTCTTTCCTGATATTGTGCGACCATTTCTTTATTTGACCTCCTCTGATGTTGGGTCCAGGGCTTGCCTTGGCCATGCCGACGATGGCATACGCTCCAGATGACCGAATCACCGCAACCGATGCCTGAGCTCATTCATAGAGCGGCGCTCACATAACTTAACTGCGCAGATCCAACGTACCATGGCGCTGTCGTTTCTAGCCAAACGAGTCATTTCTTCATTTCTGAGTGGCCATATTTCAGCTGCATATAGCAAAACACTACTTACACAGGACTCAAAGACATGGCCTCTACGCCGTAAAGAGATACTCTTATTTGTGAGAATGGACAGCAACTCGTGAAAATTCTTCCATGCAGATCTTATGCTGGCGGTGACAGCACCAGAATATCCACCTGAGTTGTCTAACACATCGTCGAGGTAGCAGAAAGACTCCACCACCTCGAAAGCACTATTCCCGATTATCACCTCCTGGATTTGTGGATGAATGTCAGGAAGCTCACCCTTGCAGGGACGGCATTCAAAACGTGGGTCGTCGCTGAGGCTATGCAAGTTCGTACACCTGTGATAGATCCACTTTCGACATTTAGAGCAGCGAATAGAATTTCTGCCAACTCCACAAGGGTACCTTCCACTTTCCTTCACTGGCATCTTCGCAAATTTGCTGACGAGAACTTTGGTCTTATTGACATTTATCCGCATGTCTTTGGACTCGAGGTTGAATTTCCAGTCTGCACTGGAAGCGAGAACGAAGGTCTTCAATCGAGTCGGCGGTGATGACAAGGTCGTCTGCATAAAGGATCTCACGAAGAGTTTTGGCGAAGTCCCGACTGATGCAGTCCGAAAGTCTCTGTTGATACAGTCCTTCCAGCGAATCCTTGGCCGTCCCCTTCTTCTTGTCATGGTGTCATCCATCTCTTCCACTTGTTTCACTAACCCTTCATCTCCCATCCTTACCACATGTCCTGCCCACCTCAGTCTCTCTTCCACCACTTTCTGTGTCTCCGTTTTCTTCAATCCTACTTCCTTCCTCAGCTCGGTTAGTGACATCGTTTCTAATCCGCATGTAAATGCTGGCAAGACGCATGCTTCCAAAACCGTTCCTCGAATCCTCTTACCAATCACAGCAATCCCTCCTAATTCGCGGCTTCGCTGTATCGCGGGTGTTCATAAAATATTTCATTTTTTATCAAAATCGCGAAATTTCGTTGTTTCGCGGACACTCGAGTTTCTTCATTTTCATTTCAAATGATGATTTATACTTACAAAGTCATTTTCGTGTTTTGAAATGAATAGATTAAAGATTCAGTGCACTATACAGTACATGTACGTATACTTTAATAGTCAAATGTCACTACGTGGCTTCAGGGCGTTCTCTCCACCGGTGTTGGCCTCCTTTTGTAGCAATAGTGCACCCAGTCTCGAGTTCCACTATCACATGAATGCGGAGCGCACCATCCATCGATATGAAAGTCCCCTAGCTGCAAGCTGCTTGATGTCACTGCTGCATACATTTCAGTACAGTATTGCATATAGGCCTACAACGTACTATACACGTATTCCGTGCGTACAAGAACAATTGTACATACATAACTAAATACATGTAATTCTAAAAGCCTAGAAAGCAGTTTAAGTTCTGATGTGTAAAAATTGTGATACACACTTGAAAGAAGTGATTGTGATGACGCATTCGGAAAGGACCTTTAGCCTTCTATACTGTTGAAATGATCTTTATCTGATTCCCGCCACGTGTCTCATATGCGGTCGATAATTCGAGAAGAGTCCTCGACTTATAATCACCTGATGACATGAATAGCAGATTGTAGGAGACCTTCTATCTGTTCTACTAAACGCATTGTGTCTGTTCGTACTCAATTGTGTTGTTTAGACGTCCACATCACTTGCAAATCATCAAACATAGGCCATGATCTAAATGGATTAAAAGACAATGACAAAATACAGCCTTTGAAAGTGACATTATCACCAACTGGATGTTTCATCAACATTTATGTGATTTCTATATGCCATCTGTGCATTATGAAAGCCTACATTTACGGAGCGTCAGCAGCTGGTACAAGACCAAAACCCCAGGTTTTATACCAACTTTTCTCGTCATATTTCAAGGGTTTCATGTTTAAATGTGACATCTATTGAGCTCAATTGAGTTTTAGCTGCACATGTAATCTTGCCGTTGCATATAGGCAAAACCTTACGTTTTTTCATACATCGTTAACATAATCACTGTTGGCTGATATTTGATTATCATACACAGGGATTGGAAAAAATTAGTTGCCGTTTAATTGGTGTCAATTTTTCTAAACAATCAATTACTTAATTGCAGTTATTTTCATCACTGCCGAATCTATGAGAGGAAATCTTCCCGATTCGATCACCTTTTGACCACATACAAAATGATTGCATGATTGATGAATACTTGGAAAGTTTAATTCGCATTGCATACAAATGCAACGTCTAGGTCTACGAAAATGCATTAGAACCTTGACACAACTTGAACTTACTTGCACTAACAAGCATGCATTTTCTGCATCACAATGTTTGTTCGTTTGCAAACTAATTTGCATGAAAAAACATGCAAATGCGCCGTCAAAAATATCGTGCAATTACCTTAAAATTAAGATAATTGTCATTTATATTTTCCTCTATTTTACAAGTGCAGTATTTTCTAGCTCAAACAGTGAAACACTACCACATTCCGGCCATCGCGATGTAATGTGCTTCATTAGGATTAGCAAAATTTGTATTGATCCAAGATCATTAAAACATATGAAACATACGCACACTTGGAGACTTTGAGCTAAAATTTGAATGAATGCTACAATCGTCTTCTCTTAAAAACGAGTAAAAAGATCATATAACTTCACAAAAAAGTTTAGATTAAAAGGCAATCTGCCAAAACACAGGAAATAATCACGATTATAACTCACTTTCATGCACTGATTTCGCCTCCACCTTCAAATTCATCGAACGAACTGGACAGCACTCGATATTTAACTGCTGGCTAGACTGCTCATGCTTTTGAATGCGGCGTCCGCATCCACGACAAGTGTAGACATATCTCAATAGCTCCCGTCTTGAGATGCCTGACTCCTCTGCGAGGTAGGCGGCAAACTCCTCGAAAACCATTCTCCCACCTTTAGCATTCCATCTGTATGTCTGTTCATCAATGGACACTTCATATTCTGGTCTGCACACATCCAACTGCTGTTTGAAGTCCAAAACTTCACCAGGATGTAGGATCGTGTCCTTCGACCTCAGAAAGAAGTCTTCTTTCTCGAACTTCCTTAGTTCCTGCTTCAGATGGCAAGCATACGAGCCTTCTTGCACAGGAAGCTTCACAGATCCCACTTGTCCAGCTTTCCGCGAGCCTTCTGACACTTCAACACACACTGACTTCGTGACTGTAATGACAGCGTTCTCTGGAAGTTTCAGTTGACGAATTGTCTTGTTGACTTGCAGGTCTTCCCCGTTAAACTGAAAAGTCAGTCCTCTTGAATTCGGAACAATGTTCTTCAAGCGTTGAAAAGGTTTGACGCGGCAGTGTCTATAACGCCCGTTACAGAGGACATAAATGTTTCGGGTGGTCGCAGGTGTGGGAAGATCAGACAAAACTACATTCAATAAGACCGTTTTAGAATCATCCTTCAATTCACCAATGTCATTCAATGAAAAGTCGATGTCGTATTCTTCCTTTTTGTCGTCAGATTTGAAGACATAATTGCCAAAAACCCCGAAATGCCCTTTCCAACTATGCATTACTTGGCTCAAAGCTGTGTTCGGTGGAAATAGGAAGCTTTTATCGAGAGATACATTTTCCGCTGAGATAATCACTTTCCAAACTCCTGTAAAGAAAAGAATGCTTAAAAGTCAATGAACAAATGTGAATAATGTAAGCAGTTAGCAGGAGCAAGAATCTCATTGTTTTCGAAAAAAAATTCCATGCGCTTTCATTCCATGAATCCTCTAAGTTTCCAGGCGCAATTCACAAAGCTTGCAGGGCAACGAAATTATACTATACGTTGCTATCCACCTCAGAGGGCGCAGGACACCGAATATCCGCCATGATTCTCAGCGAATATATTTTTTACATCTTGCGAAGACCAAGCTTTTGTTCGAAAATGCACAAATGAACTGTACATGCTGTAGACAGGGTTTGCACGACCTAAAAACCCACACCGGGTATTGATCTGGCGATTATGTTAGGTCTTTTAACTGAGGACACGATCCTTCTCTCCATTTCTAGAATATCACGTCATTATATTATAATTGCATGATTATATTTCATTCATACTCCCTATATTTTATAATTTAGTAGGCATGTTGTCATTTGAGCATAGAAAATTTGAGGGAAAAATCAAGGAAATTTAAGGAAACTGATAAACCTTCTTGCAATTTCACAGTCATTGTCTGGGGGGAATGCCAGGCACTTTTTGCTAACTTCAATCTGAGAGGCATACGTCTTTCCAGCCTAAAATACATAGGTGTCATCATACTACTTATAAAAGTATGTCATCAACTATCAAAATTATTGATCCAAAACTTCACACTTTCAACTTTTATTTGATGTAAGCAATCTGTTATCCTTACGATAGCCTATTTTCAATCAAATCACTAAATCTTTTCAAAATATGAGGCGCACACACATTGTTAATCAAGGTAATAAAAGCCATTGAGATACAATAGCTCAACAAAAATCAGTCTTTCAATAACAGATGACTGATTTATACTTGTGAATTACCATGATCATCAGTTAGCATCGAAGCATCCTTCATACAGGAAATGCATTTTTGATCACACCAATCAATAGGTAAACCTCAAATTGAAAACAATAGGCCTACTGATAGCTTAGTATAATGATATTGTAAAAATATTGACCATGAGAAGCCACTCCATTCCATTCTGAGGTTTTTCAATAGCATTCTAAATTGATCACGTAATAATCACATTGAAGTGGTTATATGTAACCCAAACACATGGTTTTAATAGACAAGAATAAAATACAAGAATAATTAAATTGTTATTTGGACAAGAATGAAATGTACTCGCATGCCTTTTTATTACCAAATAAATGAAAAAGCATCACAAATTGCATTAATTTTGAAAGGCTGGGTAGAATCCCGCTTTAGCTTGTTTTCTTTTTATGAATCCTATAATCCTGAGTTTCTTTTGTAGTGCGTGCAGTTTTAAGAAAGACTTAAAAATTGATCTGGTTTAATTTTTCTAAGAGCAGGAATAATTTGCTTACATTCAATCGTTTGAGTGATTTATGAATCAGAGGGATCAACAATAGCAATTGTTAATATCAAACGTGATCAATGATTCACATGGGAAATTGATTATGATACCTAAAATATTTGTCGACGCCTGCTTCAACTCATTTGGGAATTCTTCACTTTTTAATTTCAATTTACGTAAGTGAATACTTGAAATAATTATTAGCTTAAATTACAAATTGCATGAAATTCAGTGAGTCAGTCGTCGTGTAAAATCGATGTATCTTACCTAAACAAGCCCGCATTTGCATCATGAAAAGTCTAAACCATTTTATTCAGGTGTGATTCAATAATAGCGGTTCGCTAAGTACATAACGATCTCGAATATGGTGAGTGAAACGCAGATGACAGATTCTCAGTACCATTTGAAAATACAGAAGGGTAGCCTATATATGCGATCCTTGACTGATTATGCCTACAATCAGTAGTAAGACAACACTGATACCTGGGAAAATGTTGCTGCTACCAGGAAAAGATCAAGAAAATGAAGTTCGAAATTCTGTCGCCAATACATTAGGTGATCTATTAGGGTCTACTACATTAATATTGATGGTTCGTGGACTTTGCTCAGAAAACATTCTGCGATACTGAGTCAGTCAAAAGCTATTTACACTATCACAACATGAAATTAATGCAGTTTCCGTTTCTACGATTTATTGCGAATGATGTCTCACCATTAGAATAGCTGAAATTACTAAAAGTAATTGATTACTTCAGAAAACAGTAAGATAAATCGATCCTGAGCATTTCGCACAAACTTTACTATTCAAAAGTACAATGTCGATTGATAAAGCATATCTAGTCCAACAAAACTCGAACTTTTAAAGTCATATTTGGTTCTATTGCAATATATCAAAGTTTCATGTATAACATCCATCAAATGGAATAATTTCTTACCGCACACCAACTTAACGCTTTCAAGTGCTGTTGTACTATAAATGCTACTTCTCGATACTACTTATAATAGTATTAACATCATATATTGAAAAAAAGTGCAAAATCAAAATTGGCTAATTTATGCCACTTTAACTATCGGTTACCTGATCAAATTTCTTCTACAAGTAACTGAGCATGTTTTTGAGTTTCAGCATAAATTTGGAGTCAAAACTGGCATACAGAAAAAAGCTAGCCCTTAGGAAAAAACACGGTTTTTCAACGCCTGGTATTCTGGTTACCACTTAAGATCACAGATGTGAAATACACTGATATACAGCAACACAATTATCACAGTCATTACGGGCAACAAGAATATAGGAAGTTGTGAGATTAGTTTAAATGTTATGCTTTTTCGCGGACCCAATTTTTTCACCATCTTCGGAGCCATGTAGCTCCGTTCTGCATGCCAGTTACCCGTTGAAATTCATACAGGAAATCCTTTATACCAAACTGATGCTGCATGCAAAGTTTGGTTGAGTAACGAACATACAGAAAAAGTTACAATTGCGTAAAATTTCAAAAATTTGGAAAAAAATTAAATGTCTAAAAATAGCTCTAGATCCCGCTGTATTCAAAATTGGAAGCCTATATTTCGGATTTGGTCCTTTCTATGGTATAGCAAACATATATCCGAAATTCAGCAAAATCTGAGACTTATTGCCACAAAATTTTCCAAAAATTGGTTGAATCGTCGTGGAATGACCCATATATATTTTGTTTGTTGATTATCTTTAAATCAAGACATATTGATAATTTGAAGAAAACTTTCTTAACAATTTTTTCTGTTCTTCAATCGCAGAAGGTCCTCGTCATAAAGCATACATTGTATACAAAAGGTCACGCATACAGGCTCTAACTCGTTGCGGAGCATATGAATTGAAACGATCCGGGTAATTGGCTTACATAACTAAATATCGAGGATTCGAGGTTCGACAGCAATTTTAAAACGATCCTGTGCTTGTTTCAGAAAATAATCATTTTCACTTTCTCTACAGGACTTATGATGAGAAAATTCAATTTGTAACTTACAGATGGTCAATAAACTGTAATTTAAGTGTCTTTTGTTTAAGTTAATCATGTCAGTTGATCGCTACCCTTGTTGGAATCCTTTTTATGAAATACTGTGACCCTCGTGACACAGTCGTGACACTTGCGCACACCATTTTCATTGTTTAGATTTCGTTGTGTGAATTGATATTAGCCATGTCCGTGAAACGGCATCACTTGCTAGAATTCTCTTTTAGTTGATGATTTCTGAAAACTATGTGATATTGAGATATTACTGATAAAGATTGCAAGATAATCTTATTTCCGGTTATTTTTCTTTTAATGCATGTACTACAAAATTGAAATAGTAAGAGCTTCTACAATTTTGATTTTATCAAATTTTATTCTTATAAATTTCATTTGCAGCAGTATCCGAACATTAAGATGAGACTCGAATCAGAGCTTTTAACGAAGTGAATTTTCGGTTAGGAGAACTTTCTATTAATCTACCAACTAAATTAAGGATTTTGAAGAAAATATAACCTATGTTGAGAACAGTAAGAGCGAAATATCAAACTAACAGATTTTATCTTTGTCAGGGAAATATGAAATTCAGGATGCATCGGAACAAAATCATTTAGAGCAGTTTTCTTCGAGATGAATAGAAAGATCCAGATGCATCACCTTATTGGATGTTCACCCTTTAACGGCTGAGACCGAGTTAACTCGTATGAAGTGTTATCAACAGTTGACTGGTGACGGTGACAGTGGAGTACAGCAGGAAACTGAGCCCGAGTTAATTCGTATCGATGGAGAGGCAACTATCACTGACAGATAAATTTTTCCCTTCCACTGTTCACGAATGCCCAGTTAACTCAGGCTGCTGAGGTGTTCTAATTTCACAAATGCCGAGTTAACTCGTTTTTAGTATGAACTGACTTAATGACCCACTTTCCATATTTTTACAATCTTTATAATTAACGTAAATCCGTACTCACTATCAATGGATATATGTAACCTACTACACACAGAACTACTTCTTGAGAATGAAAGTTGTTGAAATATTCTCGAATAAATTAATAGCCCACCTGCGATATTGGACAATATTCAAAGACATCCTTAAAACCGACACTTGAGAGAACGTTATGTCTATAAATAGAACGCAGCATGCGTTGCAAACTTGACTGCAAATTTGAATGGCCTAGGAATAGGTTGTTTTCTGAAGTTGCTAGAATAGAAATTGACTCAAAGTCGCGGTACATTCGGAGAACTAACTTCCGGGGCATGAATCACCAATGAAAAGTCTAGAATTTCACATGTGACTGATTCTAACCCAATGACTGTCATACTTTCTATTCGGCTGCCGCTGCGAAGGTTGTTATGTCATGTGGTTACTTACATAGCTTCATTTAATCAGAAGCAAATTGGAAAAATATCCCCAAAGTTTTCGTAGAAAATTTCTTGACTTAAAAGTTTCAAAAATCAGACTGGCCTTCGGCGTCCAGCGACTTCAAACGGTCGATGGTGGCCTTACAATTTGATTTATATCCACGTTTTTCTGTACGGGTAAAGGACTGAACTGCATGGAAAGAATGAAAAAGGAAAATTAGACAGTCTGTAAACAAGCAAACTGTAAGAATCTGACAGAGCTCAACTCACAAGTCAGACTATGAACGAGTCATGCTCTTTGCAATGACGGCTTCTCTGAAAACACACGCATCGTCAAAAGCAAACCTACCGGTGGCGTAAGGAAAATAGATTAAGTAACATACAGACCTGTGTTTCTCAACCGAGGTCCATGTGGTCCCTTAGTGGGTAATCAGCTGTCAACTGTTACTTGGCTCCATCTGCATTAAAGGGATTAAAGGTTGACAAAGGGTAGACGGGTTTATTGATTTATTCATACAGCATCATGACGCCATGATTGCGAGCACTTGAGAAATAACCCCCTTTGAGTAGACCATATTGAAGGAACTTACCAAGTGCAGCTGCCATTTTCCAAGTGTCTTCTAAATGTACCTGAAAAACAGTGAATGCAAAATCATCTCAACTCTTAATGAAGCAGAACTCATAATTAATTAATAGTACATCATTGAGATTCATAAGATAGATAAATAAACATAGTATAAGCCTATACACCGTAAAGCGGAGTGACTTTGGACAATTTCAAAGTTCAACTCAAATTTTTGATTACTTAAAAAAAGTAGAAAAGCTACAAACAATTGATATTAAAAGTTACATCTGCATTAGTACAAAGTGTTTACCAAGAATCACTTCTATCAAACATTTGCTACGGTATCTTTTTTTTAAAAAAAACCGGTGTGTCAATGTCATCCAAAAATGGGGTGACTTTGAACACTCGATGAAAAAGAACAGATTCATATGAAAATATCGACATGAAAAACACTTTTATTTTACTGCGTGCTACAAAAGTGAGTACGGAATGTCCAGTCATACATAGAACGCAATCGTCGTGTGTCCAAAGAAATGGAATCAATTTTTAGAGAGTTTGGACCACCTATGGAACTGCTGCTTGAAAGT
This sequence comes from Prostheceraeus crozeri, assembly GCA_907163375.1. Classification (NCBI taxonomy): domain Eukaryota; kingdom Metazoa; phylum Platyhelminthes; order Polycladida; family Euryleptidae; genus Prostheceraeus; species Prostheceraeus crozeri. The sequence continues at coordinate 21,989 of CAJQUW010002391.1, read as the reverse complement.
AGTCCAACTTTCCGAGGAAAGGAGTTCATGGAAACCATGCAACGATAGGGAGTTCCACTATAATATAGATGTACCCATAGGCCAGCTGGAAATGGAATCATTGAGCGGTGCCACAGAACAATAAAGAGAATGGCAAGCCGCAGTAACAATGACCAGCTGACAATGGTATTTCGGTGGAATGTTAGTAATATGACAAGCACCAACAAATGAATTTTCAAACGATCTTGGAGTGTATCAGGGATTTTTCAAAAAGCTGAAATCCCAGATCAACCAACTAATATTCAACACATAAAAGTTGGCGACGAAGTCTAAGTGAAGCCTCCCAATGCAAGGTGCACCACTCAGTGGTTAAAGGGCAAAGTTACAAAAATTAATACTGATACTAATACTGTATTGACATTGATGGAGCTCCGCGACACATATCGCTCACTCGTACAATAGTATCAAAGAATAAGGATAATCAGCATATCGATAGCAAATGTTTCTTGAACGCAGACAGCGTGAGTGCAACTATATATAAAGCCAACTTCATTTTAAAGGGAAGAACTAGGCGAAGATGGTGACTACGAAAGTCATGATGAATCTGAAGATGAAGCTGTCCAGTCCTGCGATACAACCGTTGGAAAACGACCAAAATGAGGGTTAATTTTGCCATCCAAATTCAGTGACTTTGAACTGAGTTACCGACAGTTACTGACTGTTTTGTGAACTTCCGTTCAGGGGGATGTAGCAAAATTACTGACTAGCACATTTTTCTCTCTATATACAAGATAATCAACGTTAGTAAAATATTTTGTAAATATTTTTAGTGAACTTTCACATCTAATGAAAAAGATGTTGACCTTGAAACCTGGTTATCCGAGCTAGCTATATACGAGCTGATTATAAGTACCGGTACCGCAACTCAACCACTAGGGTCATTCAGTAAATACTAAGATCCATCACAATCGTTAATTACATGAATTAACTAATTAATTAATTACCATTAATTCCCACGAAGAGAGCCGTGCACTGGACAAATTAATTATTTGACATTATGTACCTTCCTACACTTTTCTATCCATCTCTTTGACTTTTAAACATTTTTGCATTTTTGCTATAATAATATGTCCAACCACTTACATTTTTGACAAGACCGGTAGTGACGAAAACTTAAGAGAGAAAATAGAATTTTAAGTAAAACAGCAGAAAGGCTTATTTCTTTGATTTTTAAAAAAGAAAACCTTTTCTTATAGGGGTGGCGAGCACGGTAGCATTGCTCCCCCACCCCTAATAACGCTAATGATGAATCTCGATTTCTTATCGCTGTTTTTTCTAAATAGTACACTTGTATCTTAGGAAAACGCACAGGCTCTAATCGCTTCCTCTATTCGCTTAGATACATTGCTGAAGGCTGAACGACATTTTTATGAAACTTTATTAAATTATTTGATTTCCTGATTGTGGCAAAATTGAGCTAGCTAAGTTCTGGTTGATGCTTGAATGATTATTGACTGAGATGCGAAGTTATATTGAATACCGCTTCATCGATGGGGTGACAAGGCAGTTTTCAAACATTCAAATTAGACAGCCTCCTGCAGAATTTTGTCTTATGGAAGAAATAAACTCTACGTTACCGGGAAAGTAATAAGTTTTAATTTTTTCATTATTTGGAAATGGATGATCGTCAAAAATGCAGCCTCGTGAATTCACTCTCCCCTACTACTCGAACGAGAAATTTCACTGTAAATGTTTAGAAAAATATTCAATTGCATTCAGTCTTGGAGAACACTACGCATTTTGTTATGACTGCTCTCCACTTCCTCCTTTCTCATTTGACTAAAATTAATTAAATTGACAACTCCAGCATCAAACAAAGCGTTCATCAAACTAGTTGAAATTTGTGCCAATGTAAAATAATGCATCAAAAATATATAACCCACGATAGTACTCACCAATGTGAACTAACAGGCCTCAACCTCCTCAAGCAGGATGTTGTTGCAATCTGAAAAGCTATCTCGAAACTACGCTTCTTTAAAAGTTCACACAAACCTAAACAAAAAATATAATGTTCTGTTCCTTAATTAAATTTCTATCGATAGAAAATTTAACCGATTTATTTATTCTGCTGCCAGAACATCCAGCTGACCTTGCGAGCGACGATGTGACAACAAAACTGGAAGAACATTCTGTCGGTTTCGGTGAAATTCCGTCGTTCACATTGTCGACTGAATGTTTTGTCGGCAGAATAAATAAATCGGTTCAATTCTCTGTCGGCAGAGTTTCAATTAATGAAGAGTCCGCAGACATGCTGTCTAGAGGCGTTCAAATACATGACCGGTCATCTAAACATTTCCAGCGGGATCATATTCATGGATTGCAATTATCTCTTGATTTGACACGTTAAATGCAACTTCTTTGTAATTTGTCTCGATATCAATCAAGCTTCATCCTAAGGCTTCATCTGAACCTCACATTTCTGCTGAACACGACCAGTCTCATCTCTCATATGTTCGTCCTGAATTAATCTTTCTTTACAAGAATATTTCATGGCGTCAGTGATTTTTCCAGTCAAAATGTTGGAGGCTGTTACTCAAATTTGATTTACGCACAACAGTTGCTTGACGGAACGATAGAACTGCTATATCCATAGACATCGGGTTGCACTTGATGTGACTGGCACTTCTGAATCTCTGAAGTGTTTTTGCATAAAATTGTTTGTCTGTGTCTGTTTGTGACAGAATTTAAAATATCGGAAACCTCGTGTAATGATATATTAACCTCGTATAATAAAATATTCGCACGTTGAGTGACATTGACGTGCATAAGTGCCAAAAGCTGTTATCCATAAAACTTCTTCTTTCGTTCACGGTAATTGTATAATCAGAGCTTCGTAGTATTTTGTAGATAAGTTTCGCGTCTCCATAGCGCATTTAGTTGTATTAAAATTGGTGTGACGTTTTTCGGTGTTGTGACTTTTCGGATCGCGGTTATCTTTTTGTTTACTTAGAAAGGTTTGGTTTAATGCAGTTCTGATGACAGTTTGGTGTGTTTTATTGGCTTAACTTAGTTGTGCTTATTTCTGTTTCGCTGTTCGCTTTGTTTGCTGTGTTACTAGTTATTACGTTTATTGCGTTGATGTTTGATAATGGATAGAAGGAAGAAAACGGCTAAACAAAAACGGCTAAAGAAAGATTCTTTCTCTTGTGTGGAAGAGCAGGGTCGAGTGGGGGTGGAATGCGTGACATGCAAACTATGATGGTTATACATAGAATCGGAGGAATCTGAAGAAAGTGATATGAAGGAATCAGAATTCTGTTGTGGACGCTGCATGCTGAAAGAGTTTAAAAGGTATATGAAAGAATCAAATGAATAGAAGAAAGCATTACGGAACCGCATCGACAGGATCGAAGCGGAAATCATACAAATCCGAAATGAGAACAACGATTTGAAAGGCGAAAGATTTAACAAAGACGCTTCTAGCGGAACAAGGCGGCGAGGTAGTGAAAACAACTAATGAACAACTGAAAAAATGCATGAATAATGCAATTAGTAACGTACTGGACTGATGGAGATTGTCAAAAATTAAACTCATACCGAAAAAGAAGACATTGAGCCTCAAAGTAGATGAGTTCAGACCGATCTCAATGAATGAAGTTTCGTAAAAAATATTCGCGAAGATAATCAAACACAGACTATTATCATTCATAAATAGAAAGAAAATTCTCAACGAAGAACAAGCTAGTTTCCTACCAAAGAGGAGATTAGAAGAACACGTTCTTACTCTCAATCTGCTCTACAATAGATCAGGAAGACGGCGAGCACCATTGTTTTTCAGTTTTTCATCTTCCTAGGTATAAAAAAGGCATTCGACACCGCAAACGGAACAGCGATGATTGGCAAACTGGCACATATTGGGTTTGATGAAAATTTAGTAAGAGCAATTGCAGCCCTGTATGAAAACTAGCAATGTGAACTATGGAGGGAGGATGAATTTATAGGAAGGTTCTCTAAGTCCAAAGGAATTAGACAAGGTTGTCCAGTAAGCCCAATACTATTCTTGTTGCTTATTGATGAATGAATTCGAAGGGTGAACGAAGAATTTACATACACTAAGGAACACTTCAATATACTATGTTTTGCAGATGATGCGGTACTGATAGTAAGCGACCCAGCAATTTTTGAAGAAACACTCAAGATGTTTGACCTACTAATCAATAATGAAAAGAGCAGTTACCTGGCATTTAACACCAATAATAAAGAGAATATTCACTATGTTAAGATAACAAATCAAGCGAAATACCTGGGAGTAACAATGACCGATGATAAGTACCTTGCAAACACTCATGTGAAGGAAACACTAACGAAAGCGCACAAATATAAATACTGGGCAAACCAATCTCTGAGCAGCAGGAGATGCAGGGTCTACCTTGGTAGGTCCATGTGGAAACAAATGTTCATGCCAACACTGCTACACGCCGAGGCAGCCATACCAATGACTAACAACAACAACGAAGAGATGGATAGAATACAATACCAATTTATGAGATGCATAAGCAGTATGCCACAAAGAACTCCAAGCGAATTTCTACAGGCGGAAATTGGTTACTCTGATCACCAAAGTAGAGACATGAGGAGTAAGATAGGCCTGCTATCCCATATCCACAAAAATTTACACAAATTAAAAAAATTGATAATGGAAGAGTGGGACTTCCTGCAGCCATGGATAAATACGACCAAGACGTACCTCTCCAAATTACAGCTAAGGATTGAAAACCTCCCGTACATAACAACAATTGAACTGAAGAGGCAAGTACGTAAGAACTCACAAGAAAAATGGTATGAAAGTGTTTCCAAGAAGACCTCCGTACAACATTACGTAAAGTACAAAAAGAAGTTCACTGATGGAATACACTGGTATAACGACGCCAACAACAAAATAGGAAAGCTCTTCGAGGCTAATGTCCTTTTGACGAACGACAGAGTAAAGAAAGATCAGAAGGAAAAAAGATGCCGCTGGTGCAATGAATCAGAAAATATGGAACACCTGATCTCCTATTGCGATAATATGAAGGATATAAGGTTCAAACATGACATTCACCTGAACATGGAAGAATTCTTCGAAAAACGAAACAGAGAAATATCATTTAGAGACGAAAGTAACCTATACTTGAAGGAGATTTACGAGCGAAGATTCGGATAGCAGTATGACTAGTTACTCCTCTTCCGTTATTATTTTGTGCTTTTGAGATCTATTTTTTGCTATCGTTTTATGTTAGCTGCACTAGCACAAAGATCATTATTCCAAGAACTTTTTATGCGCGCAGTTCTTTAAGAACGTTAGAGCTATACATACACAGGTAAGAAATAATATACAAAGGTAAAATATTCACAGATGATGAAAGAATTTCAAGAAAATCTTGTTGATAGAATGATTCTTAAACGACAACAAGGTATGTACTGCTATATTGACGGCAATATATTGATAAAAAAGGGCAAATACATTAGGATAAACCCGCAATTCAATGAATACTAAACCAACAATGTTTATGAATGACAGAGAAGACAGCAAATTTTGCATAAGTTTTGTAAACATTAACTGTCTAGCAATATTTATGATGATAGATATTCATGAATTGTTGGAAGAAAGAAATATTTTGATAATACAGGAGACGCATTTGAGACTAAATGAAGCTTGTAGTATCCTCAGATCCGTAAATTAGTAAATTCCATTAGAGGTTTCAATTAAAATCCGGTAAGTATCAGTATTCATATATTCTAAGATATCAATTATAAGTCATCAGTAAGTAATGTACAACCGTCAGATTACTGTACAGACATAAGAGAAACTGACATTCTAAACATTCAAGATAAGTTTTAAAGATCACCTGGTGACAACAGCTGGTTACAGCATTTGTAACAGTTTTATGCGCTTTATGGTGGTCTTTTGCTGTGTCATTATCTCATGAACTATTATTGCGCGCAGATTTTAAAAGTGTAAGTGCTGTTCGGTCTGACTTTTGGTTTTGCTGTTCTGGTTCGGACGGAAGTCGGCCAGACGCGAATAAGTTATCCTAAGCTAATAAGATTAGTGAATGACTTCTATTCCATCCGCAGTGGATCGCGAGTATAATTGTGACGCGGCATCGGACGCGGTAGAGGGTCTACGCCTCTTATAACTAGACGGCGAGAGCCGTAACTCCGAGTCCTCCAGTAGTGCTACGTCTGGTGTTGGCGAAAGTCGGCAGCGACCCAAGAAAGTCTCGTGGGCAGACGAGGCCGAGGAGGAAGAGAAGGAGGCGCGAGAGCAGCGAGCGCGGGCATCCGAGAGGGTAAGTTATTGTAATCAATTGAACTCATTTGACCGCGGAACTAGGCCAGTTACACATTTATGAAAAACTCATATATTTAAACAAGCACTACTGCATTAAATAAAGTGGAAGTTTAAATATGTACAAAATACCTAGTAATGCAGTCACTACAAAGCTGAATGGCCTTTTAAATGTAGATATATTCTATAAAGCAGATCTCTTTGATAAGAACGATGTTGGAATACCATGCTTGTGGATAGGGGAGAGTGGGGTGATTTGGCACATGGGGTGAATTGGCACCCACCCCCTACAGCCTATTTTAAGCTCTGTATCAAAAATCCGAAATATACATTTGAAAGCACTATTATAGTGCACACTTGGCATATAATAATTATGTTCATGGCGGACTTCGTTTTTCCTCCACACATAAAAATTACGTTTACCTTAGGTCAAAACATTTTTTGCATTTCTGCAGTTTTTGGGATATTTTTTTCCTAGCAACTGATATTTACCGGCAATACACGTTTTCTGCTAGCTAGGTCAATGGACTAAAAGGTCACATTAATGAAATTTCCAAAATTTTGGTGTTCTCGGTACGCCAGCTGTTTTCGATAAAAAGTGAAATGGGGTGATTTGGCACCCGGACAGGTAGACAGTGGGGTGATCTGGCATTATATGTTGACAGCTAGTTTTGGGTGTACCGAATCTAGCTTAATCCTGCTATTAAAACTGAACTAGTAGGACATCCATCAGGCCTAAATCTTAACGCATCATCACAGCAAATTACTGCTAACTATAACCGATTAGGCTTATCTAAAAGGGCAAATAACTAGCTATATGCCGCATCTCTCATTGCTAAGTCAACCCGATCTGTCTTGAAAAAGCTGTACTTGGCAGAGCATCATTGTAAGCGCGCGCCTTGTCAGTGTGTTTCATGCGTGCGCAGCATCGCTTCGATAATTCATGGGGAGAGGGGACATCATAGTGACTCATGCATGACGTCTGAGGCATTGGTTAGCCTATTCAGCCGAGCGCGTATTCAGTTGCTCTTTGCTATTCATCAAGCCTCGAAAGTACGTCCGACCAGCGAAGCCACAGAGTCAATACTCCTCTTCTGAATTACAAAAGGCGCTTGACCTACTCGCCGAAGGAAACACTTTTAAAAGTGTTGTGTCTCGCACCGGCATTCCTTGGAGAACACTCTTTAGAGCGAAGAAGAGGGGATGTCAGAAGCCCTCTGGACATGTTTCCGAGAACATGGTCTTCACTACAGAACAAGAGACTCAACTAGCTGATTATCTGCGCACGTCGTCATCGATGTTGTATGGGTTGGATACCAAGACAACGAGAAAACTTGCATACGTCTTTGCCTTGAAACTGCAAATTACGACACCTAAGAATTGGACGAGAAATCAACTAGCTGGAATTGATTGGCTTCGGGGCTTCCTGAAGCGCTCCAAATTATCGCTAAGAACTCCAGAGGCTACGTCCTTAGCTCGAGCCCAGTGATTCAATCGTGCCGCCCTGAATCTGTTTTTTTCTAACTATCAGAAAGTTATGACGGAGCACAAATTCTCGTCGGATAGAATCTACAACATGGACAAAACTGGGCTCACGAATGTTCAAAACAACCCGAATGTGATAGCTCCCATCGGCCGAAAGCAAGTTGGACAGATGACGTCAAGTGAGCGAGGAGTCTTGGTAACCGTGGCCTGCGCAATATATGCCTCAGGAAATTCAGTACCTCCTGTCATGGTATTCCCCCGAATGAAAGTTCCTCCGGCCTCGTTGACGATTGGAGCGCCACTTGGCACATTAGCAGTGAATTCCAAGTCTGAGCGGATGACACAGTACATTTTCCTTGATTCCTTCTTGCCACACCTCGTCCGCCATTCCCACGCAAGCAAAGACTCGCCAGTTCTTCTTTTGATAGACAACCATTCATCGCACACGAGCCTTGGGATCATTGACTTTTGTCGTGAACATGAAATCGTCGTCGTCACTTTCCCTCCATATTGTTCGCATAGACTGCAACCATTGGACGTGGCGGTGTATGGACTTTTCAAGGCCGCATACAATCAGTCTTTGAACGAGTGGATGTTGATGCATCCTGGGGCGAGATCGACCATCTATGACGTGAGTGGAATTATGAACATCGCTTTCGACCAGGCCTTTTCGAGGAAGAACATACTCAAGGCATTCGAAAAAACTGGCATTATGCCGGTTAACGTCGATATTTTTTCTGACCTTGATTTCGCTCCGGCAGGCGTCTTTGTTCCTCAGCTGCGACGTGATTCCGAGCAAGTTGAGAATGATGCATCCGTCGATCAACCGTGCTCATCATCTGCGACGGCCGTGACACCCGAGTCTGTTCGACCACTGCCCCGACTTACCGCGACTGAAAGGAAAGCAGGAACAAGAAAAGTGACCTCAGTGATCATGACTTCAACTCCTCAAAAGGCCTTGATTGAAGCAAGAGGCAAGGACAGTGGCAAGGAAACGGTCAGTCGTGCGTGACGATCATCCACAGGCTAAACGAGGGAAGAGAGAAATTCCTCTGATTTTAGACGATTTTTCTGATTCATCGACGATCGAATGTGACGAGTGCTCGACTGCATCGCTTCATATCCCGTCGGAGATCAAAGCTGACATGTGGTTCCTAGTGCACGTTTCTGGTGGTAAGCGCAATCAAACCTTTCGATATGTTTGTCGCATCATCGCAAATCCTGAGGAAGGAGAAATCCTTTTACAAGGATTTAGAAGCCTAGACAAGGAAAAGAGGCTCTTCCGTGAAACAACTGGCGACGTTTTCCAAGTTGATTTCGATTGCCTACTGCGTCAGTTGGAGGACCCGGAACCATACATATCAGTGTTCAATTTGCTGAGCCCGTAGACGTATTGGAAAAATAGCATGCTTACAGTGTTTCTATTGATAGCATACTGTTGTTTTATATTGTTCGACTGTGTAATTTTTTTCATCGATTTGATATATATAAAGATTTATTTTTACTATGCAAATTGTTTTACATGCGTCAAATCAATAAGATTCAGGGATTGGGGATGATATGATATAATAAAACCACATTTCAGAATTATCTACATAGACATGCAACAAATAAAAATAATTACATAGGTGTAACAAAGTCGAAAGTCGAATGTGTGTAGTTAGTGCCGGTATATAATCCTAATTAGTAAGTCAATTAATTAGTTTTTACGGGTATGCGTATGTGCTTATTTTGTTAAAAACACAACCTAGACTAACGGCACATACCCCAGTTCACAAAATAGTAACAGCGGTACATCGTGGGGCAAGTTATGGGGGACAAACTAGAAGAGTGCCAAATCACCGCATCGAAGGGCCAATTCACCTCACACATTCCGTGAATTGGCATTTTTGTAACTTTTTTTGAAACGAATATTTGAAGAGGAAGGAGTCCGAATCGAAAAAATTTTTAATACAGAAAAGTTAGGAAATTCCCTGAGTATTTAGGTCATTATGTATGAATAGTAAAAAATATCGCTGTTTGGTCATGAGAGCTAATTTAGTGTTAGGGAGCCAGATCACCCCACTCTCCCCTAGAAGATCAGCCATAGTCCTAAATTTAAGATAGAAAAGTTTGAACAGATAGATACACATGATCTTATCTTCAAACTTCAGTTAGAATATGATCATCAGTACGTATTGGGATGTCTCGGGTAAAAAGCGTAATGAAGTTCAGCAGGAAGAGATTTCTCTTTATATTCAAAAACATCGAAGCATAAAAAATATAGTTATAGGAGATTTTAATGCTCACATCAACATGATTGATGGCAGGATTAGCAAGAATACAAATATTTTGTCGATCTTAATAAGTGACAATGAATTGATAATGTTCAACATTATAGACAAATGTTATGGAAGATTTACCAGAACCGTGGAAAATACTGACAACAATGGATTGTCTTAATGAATAAAAACACAATTCCCGATTTAGATAGGATGGTCAATGATGATAAAAAAACAGTAAATGTGAGTGATTACAATCTAGTTGATGTTCATTTGCCTACAACAGGTGGTGGCCGAGCCCGGGAATCACGGGCACTCCGGGAATCGCCCTTAAATTTTAGCGAAATAGTCAATTAGCCCTTAAATAGCCTGGGAATGCCATTTCGTGACTTTTATCTCTAAGGTCAATGAGCATAATTTCTTGATTTTAACTACCAGCATTATCTTTAACTATCATTATGACCAGAGCCAACCGTTTTCCGCGCTGATTTTTTATAAATTCCGCGTTGAAATATGAAAATTCCGCGCTGTTAATAAGCCCATATTTTCTTGGCCAAACAAAAAGAAATTCATGAAACTTGTCATCAAAACAATTTAATTCAACAAATTACATTTTCCTGAAAATGATGATTATGTGATGGTGAAAATCAATTCTATGGGTGAGAACAATTGCTCGAAACAACAACAAAAATGTAGAATAACTCAGTGGTTCACTGCAGCTTTCAAAAGCCCCTCCAAATTTTCATATGTTAGCGAATGACGCTTTGATGTCAACACCAACTTGACCAAGTTGAAGCTTCGTTTTCGAGAGGTCGGAACAGAATATTCAGAAGTGGACGATTCAGTGGATCAGTCGTTTCATCTGTGAGAATCGCGATGCTTTCGCCTTTGGTAAAAATATTCTTTTATTGAGTATCTCTATTCACAAATAGTTTGGGAAGCCAGTTAGAGCGAAGATTTGAAGCATTAGGAATAGAACCACTTCCCTGAACATATTTCTGTAAAAATTGACGAACTGAATCACTGTCTGCCTTTTCCAAGGCTATATTTGCTTCTGCAAACATTTGAACGAAATCACTCACCAAACCTTCTTTTGATAATTTCGCATCTGAAGCTCTTTGGAAAGTCGAATCAATCGTTCTTTGTCTCTTGGCTTCTGGTTCCAGCGACTGCAATAGATTTTCGTGTTTCTTGCTTTTGATGTGATCTTTTATAGTCTGAGAGCGAGTATTATCAATCGCTTTGTTACATACTGAGCAAAATAAAATACCACCATCAGCGTAAAAATGTTTTCCAAACTCTTTGGCTCTACTAGCTGTCGTTATTCGCGTCGACACGTCAGACATTTTGTTTTGCAAATGGCCATGTAGGACACGACACAAGTTGTTTTTTTATTCTTTCGCGCACGCACGGATCTCCAGTACTCCCCTTTAACATCCCCTCCAATCATGATTGTTGATACGTGTATGACTCAAATACTACGAACTATGCAATTCGTTCATTTAAGTGCCATAGAGTCTGAAGGCATTTAATGGATTGACTGATATCTTATGTCTTCATTTGTTGAAATTTCTCATTTTTCTGAATTTCATGCAATTCCGCGCTTTTCTCCGGAATATACAGAATTCCGCGGTTTTCTCCGGTTTTCCGCGCTCCGCGGAAAACAGTTGGCTCTGATTATGACCATCCTTTACTATCTATTATCATTATGATTAACTACTATCATAACTACTATTATTATCAAGCACGCTGTTTCTATAAAATGTCTCCGAATCTTGATTGATACAATCAAGTAAATATGTACAACATCTGAATGGATTATTCATGACAAAATAAATTTGCTTCATTTCCACAGATATCACTGTCAGTGATATCTGTGAGTCGATGGCTATGTCGCTTATTGAGAAATCGCTAAAAGTTTTCTAAATAAGTGCAGTAATCGTTGCATTCTATAAAAGCAAATCCGTGGTTATTCACAATACCTTGAAGTCGTGTATGCAATTGGGTTGACTATAATTCGTACATACAAGTATAAAGTCGCAATCAATCGACAGAGGTCGCAAAAATCGTTTTGATTTTCGTGTTTCATAACGTGCTGGCATGCAATTTCGTAACAGACTCGCAATAACCAAACTATGTAGCCTCTAAATACTTACTAAAAAATGTCATATCTGAAGGACCGTTTATCTTACGTTGTCAATTTCATTGGTTGAAAGACATTTTACAACAGCACAACTTTGTTAGTAGTAAAATATCTAGGGATTAATCGCCCATTTAAACACTGTAGGCTATTTATGTGCCTATATCCACACCAAATTGAGGATATCAGTCCTAAATCATGCCAACAAAATTATATTAACGCTGCCACTGTTCATCAGAGTTTTCCTTGATATTTCGAATACAAGTCAATGGCTAAGTGATGAGTTCGAAAACCTCGCAGCAAATCATGACAGGAAGCCCACCCAAACCAATAGGGATTTACAGACCATTGCTTCCAAAACTCAGGGTCTCTAAGGAGTCATGCTCCGAATCTCAATGCCGGAGTATCTGCCAGAGGCAAATATTTTGCTCTCTGTTCCGGTCCAGACTATACCAAAAGCGCGAAAAATAAGTCAATAAATATTACTTTATGTAACTTATCAAGTAAATTTTGCTAGCTTTTCCCACATGCCTAGCAAAAAGGCCAAGTTATCTCAGACCTGTTCTGCCGGTTAACCGCAACATATACGCATGTATGTTGCACAAAGTGTTAAACATTACCAATCGACGGTCAAAGAAAATATTTAGAAAATCCGCAAGAATGCGGGATTGACTAATAGCCCATTGAAAATCTAATGACATTATTGAGCCTAAAATAATCAGAGCTATAAAGGAATGAACTTAATTAGGCCTACACATTCCATCACGCATTTAGCCGGTTAATTTTTTAAGCGATCACAGATTATCAGGCCTTTATTTGGTGGCTTGTAACTCGTGATCTATCTATGAGATCTGATTGATTTTCCAACGATAGAAGGAAATTTTTCGTATTTTCGAATGATCAAAAAAATGTGCATAATATTTAATTTTCTTCAACTGATTCATGTAATTTTGCAACTTTTTTCGTATATTTTTTGCTTTTAGTCAATTTTTCAGACTTCAACTTTCAAACATGCAAGGCTGAAGTGGCTAACTGACTTTTGAGACGTGATATTTTCAATAACTGTGCACTCTCACTTAATTAGCAAACATCTTTAAAATTTGTTATCGACACGTTTTGAATAATATTTTAATAAACACCAATTGCAAGAATCTGACAGAATTAATTAAACAATGTGAAGAAGAAGCAAGTTGAATAATTAGCTGACGATTAATGCAAAGTCACAAATTGAGTCAAATTAAACCAGCAGATAAAGAAACTTCTGTCATGGTTTAATCCGATGGTGATGTCTTCAATACGGAGGTAGCATCACTACGTTGCAATGTCATCGATATCCTTTGAATCAAGAAATATGGAGACCTTGATTCTGTAGTGTTCTACCTGACTTTGTTGGAAACATCAGACGCAAACTTTATAACTGACAGTTGCCATGCGTCCTTTGTTTCTACGCAAACTGATACAAAAAGGTAATAAGAAATTATTCTTCTGGCCTTCACGGTCCTCGTCAAGCGTGGCAGTTTTCTGGTTTCTCTTGTTGATATTTCTTTCTAACTTGGGGTCATCGTGCTATTGCATGAACATGTGTATTTTGATATCATGGTTTCCATCATGGTTGTTGTTGCATCTCATTTGTTGCTTCAACTTAACATGCTTGAAACTTTCAGTCTGACAAATCCATTAAGTACAACTTTCTAGAATTTCATGAATCAGATGATGACAATGAAGTATTTTTTGATCGTAGTAAAGTTCAAGAAATAAACTTTTCCATCGATATGAAATCATTTAGATCCCATCTGTAGTCCACGAGCTAGGTCACTGAGGAAAGAAAGGTCTATGTTTATAAGCTGAAGAACCACCACTCAAAGAATTCACAAATTTTGAAAAATGAGATTATCTAGCACAATTGGTGGCAAAATTCAAGGAGGAAATGTCTCAAATTTAATTATGAAAATAGTTTAAACAAGTGTCCGGATAATTTTTGATCGGTGTAATTGGAATAACATATCTGGTCAGTATAAAAATAGCGCGAAAATTCGATGAAGCAGTCCGGGAATCGCCCGGGAATCTGGCCGCCACCCTGTTACAAGAAAATGTCTAAGGTTGAATGAAACTAAAGAAAACAAGAATATGTACATTGAAATTGAACATCAACTTACTGGACTAGAACCAATGTTAGGAAATTACGAGCATTTGCCGAGACTGTTAAAGAATCTTTAGATTATGAAGTTCTGAAGCAAGTAATATCTCCATCACATAAATAGAAGAAATAATTGTGAACAAAGCTGAAAAAGCTCTTAACTACGAGGAAGAAAGACAGAAGAAACAAGCAAGGCTGCATTTTCAGTGAAAAAGTAATTAAAGGAATCAGTCGGAACGCGAGAAATGAACAATCCCGTTGAAAGAGAACACTGGTAGAATATTTATCAACAGACTAAACGTGAAGCACGTGACATGATTATTGAAGAAATGAAGCAACAACAAGAATCAGAACTTGCCAAACAAATTAAAGAAAATGCTAACAATTTCAAGTGGAAAGAAATTAGCAGTGATGGGCAAAGATAAAAGTAAAAAAGAAGTAGAAATAATTCTAAGTGAAGTGAATAGGAAGTCAGTAAATAAAGAAGAGTCTTACAAGAGAATTACAAATTTCTGTAAGAATATAGGTTTCTCATCTAATAAGTCCAACGGAACATCCGTAGACATAATTGACGGTACAATTCATGATCATAATATAATTGACATGGATCATCATTACAGAAATAATTACTTTGTAGCAGAGAAATTCAAAATTTAAGAAACTGAGATTAAAAATGATATAACTTCACTGATAAATAAGATAGCTACAGGAAGTACAAATATTAGTGGAGAAATATGCAAATATTTGGCTGAAGATCATGGTATGAAGCAAATACTGACGTCTGCATTCAATTCGCTATTTAATAAAGGTGTTCCAACTTCTTGGACTAAAACCAAGGTAACATTGATTCCAAAGACAACAGATGAATTGACTTATGATAAAGACTTTAGACCAATAACTACTTCTGAAACATTTTATAAAGTTCATACCAGTACTCTAAAAAACAAAATAATGAATTTCTTGAAAGAAAACAACATTTTAGCTGAAGAACAAGCTGGATTCCAAAAGGGACGAAGACGGGAAGAAAATATCATCCGTTTGAATGTAGAATTATCCAGAGCTCAAGAGAAAGAAAATCTGTCTTAGTTCTTGCCATCGACTTTAATAAGGCTTTTGACTCAGTGTCAAGAAATGAAATAGTTGAGCAATTAAATTACATTGGAATGGAAAATGATTTGATAAAACAATTATTCAATTATACGAGGATGAGGTGGTAGATTTATATGTTAACAATAATCACATAAGTAGTTACCAGAAGAACATTGGCATAAGACAAGGATGTATGATGTCACCTGTTATTTTCGTTCTTATGATGGATATAATAATTAAGAAACTAGATAATACATGGACCGACAAAGATCGAATATTCTAATGTATGCCGATGATGGACTATTAATTGCCAACTCAGAATATGAAATGGATGAAAAGTCAAGAATGGTTGTTATTGAATCTTCAAATTCGGTGGGAATCTAAATTTTAAGAAGTGCTTTTTCATGGAAGTAGGTTGCAATACGTTGAATACTTTAGGAGGGTATTCTATTATCCATGATAAAATCTTGATGTAGATATGTGACATAAGGAAATGCAATGAATTCAAGTATTTGGAAGTAAAGATCTCAAGCAATAAACTTGTTTTCAAACTTCATTTGACAGAAAAGTTAAAGAATCTTGACAAATATAAATACTGGATGCTATATTTACTGAAAGGACGCAAAGAAAAAATCCTACTTGGAAAAATGTAATGCTGCCTAAAATAATGCATGGAACATCAGCAAAAACTGTATCAAATAAGTTCAATGATAAGATAAATAAGATACAAAATTCGATTTTCAAGTCAAAATTAGGTCTGCCTTCCTATGCTCCTGAGGAATACATCCGAAGTGAAGTGGGCATCTTAAATGCAAAATACTCATGCTGAAGTATATAATGAACAATACAAGTAAACTGAAGGATTTGATAATGGAAGAGTTGGAAACAGGGATTATAGACTGGATAGAAGATTGTAAATAGAAATTAAAAAAATTGACATGATAGTTGAGAATTGATCAGCGAAAAAAAGACGGGAGTATTGAAACGGATAAGCAAATATGATAATGAAGAGTGGAATCGAACTGGGAAAGAGAAAAGAAGTCTTAAGTGGTACTTCGAATCAAGATTTACAATAGATGGGAATGGTATTGTTAACTACGGAAAAGGAAAGTTGTATAACAATAAGATGGATATGTGGTGCGGTGCTATTAAATGCAAGAAGAAGAAAGAATACAGAAGAGAAATGGTGTATAAAGTGTCATATTGAAGAAAATGTGGAACATGTGATGAAAGAATGTGAACACTTTAGAGACTCAAGAGAAAAATAAAAAATTGAATACCAGACGAAGATGGCAATTGTGCTGGGTATAGAAGAATACGAGACTTCTGAATAATAAAGAATAAAACTTCATGAGCAACTACAAAAAGTGACGAATAAGGATCAACAATGACGAATAACGATCAACAGTGACTCAAGTGACTTGCAGTGATCTTCTTTTACTTCCTTTTACTTTATAACTTCTCGTTGAATTGATATTTTTCATTCAATGTTCTATGTAAATTGGATGTTAAAAGTAGTTGGCAGATGAGAGCCGCTACAAAGGTGTTAATCTCACAATAAATTCTATTCTATTCTGTTTCTGCGAAGTTTTGCACCTGTGCTCACGCGTGCGACCAGGTGACTCAAATCAAGCAAGCCCAAGCATTGATCCAACGGTATCCTTTGCAGTGGATCCCGTCAGTGAAGCGACAGGATCGTCGGAGGGAGCGGATGGAAGGCTAAGCCAGTTGAGCCTCCAGGCCGGTAGCGAGAACCCCTGCCCGTCCCTACGTCGCCGGAGGCGGAAGCCGAAGGCCAGTATACGACCGTCGCGAGGCGAAGGGCGAAGAAGGTGTCCTGGGTGGACGAAGCGGACGTGGATGAGCGCGAACTAGAACGCGAACGCGAGCGGAGGTCAGGGATCGAATCCGAAAAGGTAAGTGCGCTCTACTCATACAATAACTTAGACCGCAGGCCAGTTATACAAGTGTATTTAGTGGCAGCGACGGCCGATTCCACGTTCAAGATAGTGTCATCTTGTTTAGATAGAATATATGGTTTCTTTCTCCCGAGGTATTTTTGCTCCGTGGTATCGTCGCTTCAAAATGGTGGTAGAAACTTATCCCATGCGGGAAAGGAAGTTTGTCTTGTGCTCGAAGCTGAGTGATGCCGTTTATGCGGAGATGTGTCGAGCACAGGATTTAGGAAGAGTGCAGGATACTCTTGCGGATATGATAAGTTTCCTGTATGTTGTTTATGCTGATTCCGATCGGTCGGAAGATCTTTCCTTGCGAAGGGCGGCGGAAGCCCCAAATTTATGCGTATTTCGTTAAAAATATTCCTCATTTCAAAGGAGGTGATTTTGACGTTCGGTTGAAAAGGGTGAAGACTGTTTTCAACAGTTATCCACCGAAAGAGAGGATTTTTCAGCTCAGTTCCTTTTTGTCCGATGAGGTTTTTGCTTTCGTAAGTAACCGTTTAGAGGATGAGCAGAGTGACTTGAGTCTGCTCGTCAAGAGTTTGCGAAGGCAATACTCTAAAGCTCCTAGTGGCGCTCGAGCGAAAGAGTTGTTTTATACGCGTACGCAGCGAAAAGGTGAGTCCATGCGCGAGTTGGTGGGAGATTTTAGGATATTGGGTCGCGTTGCTTTTCAGATTCTTGTGGAGAAAGACCGAGAACGCTGCATCATTGAAAGAATGATTCAGGGCAGTAGGAATGTAGAAGTGGCTTTGCAGTGTCACCACCTGAAGAAGTGAGTCAAATTTTGCAAGTTGCAGATAGATTCCGCGACATTCCACTTTTGTCTTCGGAAGCATTCTTGTCGGATGTTGGGAGTAATCGCGGAAGTGAGGTAAGTCAACTGAACCGTCCGGTGCAGTCGTAAGATAGTAGGGTGCCTGGTAATGCAGGCACCGACAAGAATTGGCGTCAATCTCGAGGAGCGTAAGCACGAGGGGAAGCCTCTCGCGCAAGCGACCATCGTGGATCTGGTGGGAGATGTTTTGCGTGTGATCGCGAAGGACAGTTTCGACGGAATTGTCCCTTTCGTGAATTAAGCGAATAAGCGAGGCCAGTGAAGTAAGTTTAGATCATCCTCCAGGCGAAATTGGTCTCGCGGAATGTCTGTCTGTAACTGCGAAGAGGAAATAAAGGCAGTAAGAATATTGTCGAACTTATTATTGCCCATTGTAGAGGATGGGGTTTGCTAGATATCGGCGCCGATCGTAGTGTGGTACATATTGACCTTGCAAGAGAAGTTGGGGGTAAAATTGATAGCTCTAGACTCTGAGAAGAGGCCTTTAAGAGTTGCAGGAATTAGTGAACTGAAAGTGAATTTGGGTTCTGAAATATGCATCTATGAATTTGTGGTAGCCAATGAAATAAGTTGCGATATTATTTTCGCGCAGGATTTCTTAACCCAGTTCCGCATGGACATGATGAATAGCTGTGGGGTTATTAAGTTCGCAAGAACTGGTACAACTCTGGAGATGAGAACTCGAGTCGATGTATTGGTCACTGAAGTAAGTTTAATCGAGGAGACGACACTCACTCCGCTAGCTGCAATCTATTGCAGGGCTGCTTGCCTGCATTGGTTCAGGGAAGCGCTGCTTGGAGTTGTTACACCAATACATAAAAATATTCCCGATGTGGCCAATGGGGTAGTACAAACAAATAATGGTAATATTTGGCTACAACTTCTCAATGTAACGCCATCAAGTTTGAAAATATCATCGGATACAAATATCGCTCAATTCGAACCCATTGAAGAAATTCTGGCTATGACTGAGGGATCTACATCCGAGCCAAAAAATATCTGATGTACAGATTGCTATTGATCAGATTAGCCAAGGATCTTTGTCGAAAGACGAGTTCCAGAAGGCTTTAAATCTGCTTCGTGAATTTTTCGAGGAAGGGAAAAGGCTGAGTAGAACAACTCTTTTCCATCATACCATTAACACGGGAATTAGTCCACCAATAAAGGTGCGAGGACGGAGGATCCCACCACATCAGAGAGCAGATGTGGACAAGATGGTGGGTGACATGCTACGTGCCGATGTGGTGCGTCCTAGCAATAGCCCGTGGTCGAGTCCGATACTTTTAGTTAAGAAAAAGGATGGATCTTTACGATGCTGTGCCGACTTTAGACAGTTAAACGACATTACGGTGAAAGATGCGTACCCATTGCCAAGAGTGGACGAAAGTTTAGACTCTTTGGCAGGTGCGAAATATTTCTCTGTGTTAGACCTCAAGTCGGGGTATTGGCAGGTGCCTTTGGATGAGAGTTCTAAGGAAAAGACAGCATTCGCTACTCACGGGCCTTTACGAATTCAATGTGCTTCCAATGGGTCTTACAACTGCTCCCGCAGTTTTTGCCAGAATAACGTGCTAGCTGGGTTAACTTGGTACACTTGCCTGGTGTATTTAGACGACACAATTGTTATTGGACGCTCGTTCGAAGAACATCTAGACAATTTGGTGCTTGTCTTGGAGAGATTTCGTAAAGCGTATCTCCAACTTAATCCTAAGGAGATGATGATGATTGTCAACAAAAACAAAGTGCAGGAAAAACTCCCCAATGATTACGGTCGTCGATGTATTCGTAAACGACAGATCTTCGGCGTCCAGCATTCATACATCCAGCATATTTCTTAGTATCACTCATTCTTCATATATCTTCACACGTCTTGTTGGCCTCACAACGTGTTTTTTTGTAAGATCGACCACCGAAGGCCCTGGACGCCGAAGATCTGTCGTGTACTAATTTAATTTCAATACTTCGATGACCGTAACCTATGGGGAGTTTTTCCTGCACTTTTTTTATTGTCAGCATTGCTGAACCGCTACATAGAATATCGGGCAAGAATGCTAAGTTTACGTGGACGGATGATTGTGAAAATGCTTTCATAAAATTAAGACAGGTTTTATGTTCAGCACCAGTGTTAACGCTGCCAGACTATTCTGCACAAGCAGGTAGTTTTGTTTAGACACAGACGCAAGCGATCGAGGCATTGGATATGTCCTGTCTCATAAGGATGAGAAGGGTTTGGAGAGAGTAATCGCTTACGGTAGCAGATGCTTAACGAAAGCTGAAAGGAATTATTGTGTTGCGCGGAGGGAGATGTTGGCAATGGTATACTTCATTCATGATCTTCGATCCTATCTCCTAGGACGTCCTTTCATCCTGCGTACTGATCACAGCGCGTTGACTTGGCTTAATTCATTCAAGGAGCCAACAGGACAAGTGGCTAGGTAGATCCAGAAATTACAGGAGTATCAATTTACGATTGAATACCGGCCCAATCCCAAGCACACGAATGCTGATGCTTTATCGAGGCGTCCACATCGTTCTCACGGTGAGTGTCCAACTTGCTCTAAAGAGCCAGAACCGACGTTCCATAACATGGCCCTTACGGCTGGTCAGCCGAAGATTTGAAATCCGCGCAGCTGCAATTCCCAGAAATTGCCCAGACAATCTCGTGGATTCGCCAAGGACGCAGCGTTCCTCCACACATGACGAATACTCATGGGATTGATGAGTTGCCTCAGTTGATAAAACAGTTTCCTTTTATGGTCTTGATTGAGGAGGTATTGGACATCAGATTTCTAGAGGATGAAGGTTGGAGGGTAATTTTGCCTCCATCTTTTAGGGAACAAGCCCTACAACAATACCATAACGATCCAGTGGGAGGTCACACAGGCAAGGAGTCGACGTTTAGAAAGATTAGCCTACGATTCTAGTGGCCTGGATTGCGAAAAGATGTCGATAGATGGGTAACAAGTTATGGAGTTTGTGGAGAGTGTCGAGGACCTAATCCCAAGACGGTAGCACAATTAAAGCCGATTCCTGCTGAAGAACCGCTGGCGAGATTAACTATGGATATAATTGGACCTTTAAACCGGACTGCTAATGGCAATAGGTTTATCCTGACAATGGTGGATGCATTTACCAAGTGGGCAGAAGGGACTCCATTGAAGGATCATTCATCTTAGACGGTGGCGTCTACTATACTCAAATATTTGGCGGCTCGATACGGCGTGCTGAAAGAAATTTTGACGGATCAAGGTCCTGAATTTGAATCGGCACTTTTCCGGCACTTACGCCTATTATTAGCTATAAAAAATTGCGGTCCAGTCCTTATCATGCTATAGGAAATGGAGCGGTAGAAAGATTTAATCGTACAGTGAAGAATCTTCTACTTTTGCACACCGATCGCGACAGAGCGAAGTGGGACGAGACTTTGCATTTCTGCATGTGGGCTTATCGGTCCAATATCCATCATTCGACCGGTTATTCGCCGTCAAGATTATTCAAGGGATGAGAAATGAGATTCCCAATCGATGTCATATTAGAATACATGCCATCTTCTAATATGGAGGCGGAAGATTGTGCAGAATGGCTCCAAGCAAGCATTCACTCCGTGGGGCAAGTTGCGCGAGACAACCTGGCAGCAGCCAGGAGACATCAGAACAGTTTTACGACCGCAGAGCTACGAAAGTACCTCACTACAGGTCGAGGTTTTAGTCTGGTTGCACTCTGAAGTGCGACCGGACCTTGCCCGAAATTATCAAGATCTTGGCGAGAGGC